>JAHXMU010000461.1:115280-134746 GCA_019455685.1 Philornis downsi | reverse complement strand
TTTTAATCTATTTTTTAAATATGCACGTTCTATTGCGCCACCCTGTATGTATCTTTATACAGATTTATACAATTTAAATTATACAACGAATATAACGAATCTCAGAAATAGTTTCTTTCTAACTTGGCAGCACTGAGACAAGCAAGCGTTTGCGACAAACTTTTGTGTCAAACTTCACATCAAAATTGTCATTAGTGTTTGAGCTACACTTGATTCTATAAATTTTGTTTACGGAAGGAAATTTCCGCTGCGGAAACATTTAGATTGTTATAGAAAGCCTTCAGCGAACAGACTTTGTCGTGTGAAACTAATTTTTACAGGACGAATAATAAGTTCAAAAAAGACAACAAAGACGTAGAACGCTCGATGAGCCACCTTTCATAAATCCAAAATTTGATGTTCGACCGTCGTTTAAAAATTAGTAACCTTGCTGGAGATGTTGGCATTTCAAACTGATCAGACAACTTCAATTTTATGTTGGCCTCAGACATAGTGAATTTCGATTGGGCACCGACAATACTCATTATTTTCGGGAAAAAACCCGTCACATTAAAATCTGTGAAAATATGACTTCTGTCTAATAGCATATTATAAAACTCATTCATTGCAGTATATAAGATTTGGTGAAAAGTGGCAATCTTATAAAACATATATTTTAAGTTTTAAGGCGCCACGTTGTTTAGTATTTCTGTTTGAGCCATCAAAAATAAATGATCTCAGTGATTTTGTAAACATGGAAAAAATTGGTCATTGCTATATAATTCAATATTTCCATTTGAAAGGTTTCAGTCCAGCCAATATTAAAGCCGAGCTAGATTCTATCCTGGGGGAGTCTGCTTCTTCGTTCACGACTGTAAAGTATTGGGTAGCAGAATTAAAACGAGGCCGTACGAGCTGCCAGACGAACACCGCAGTGTTCTATCAGTTGAGGTGTTCGCACCAGATATATGACATACATATGTGTTAAGTTTCATGTTATTTAGTATTTTTATTTGAACCATCAAAAGTGAACGATCTCAGCGAATTTGTAAACATGGAAAAAATTGTCACCACTATGTAATTCAATATTTCTATTTAAAAGGTCTCAGTCCAACCAATATAAAAGCTGAGCTAGATTTCGTTTACGACTATAAAATATTGGGTAGCAGAGTTTAAACGAGGTTGTATGTACACCATAGTGGTCGACGAATTGAGGTGTCCACCCCAGGCACGGTTAAACAAATCCACAAAATGGTATTGGATGATCTCCGGCTGAAGGTAAATGAGCTAGCTAAATGATAGACATCTCAAAAAGTGCTATACATTATATATTCACCGAAGATTTGAAGATGAGAAATAGCTGTGCGCAAGATGGGTGCCGCGCTTGCTTTCTATAGAGTAAAAACAGCGTCGTAAAGATATTTCAGTAGAGTGTTTGACGTTGTTTCATCAATAAAACTGAATTTTTGCGTCGATTTATAACCATGGATGAGACATGAGTCCACCACTTCACACCTGAGATAAAGAAACAGTCAGAGTAATGGACTGGAATGAGAGAATCGTGTCCAAAGAAGGCGAAGAGAATTTCATCTGCAGGCTGTTTTTTTGGGATGCGCATGGGATTATTTGTGTTGATTATCTTTAGAAATAAAGAAGTTATTGCAGCGTCTAGGTGATGAAATTATGGAAAAAGGCCGTATTTGGCGAAAAAGAAAGTGTTGTTTCATCAAGACAATGTCTCAGTTCACATATTTACTATTGTCCAGCACGATGACCAAAATTAATGAATTAAAATTCGAATTGCTTCATCACGCACTTTATTCACCAGATTTAGCTCCCTCGGACTATTTTCTATTTCCAAACTTAAAGAAATGGCTCGGTGGTAAAAGATTTGCCAACAATAAAGAAGTGGAGCCTGCGGTTGATGGCTGTTTTAAGGAGTTTGACAGTTCTTACTATAAACAGGGTATATAAGCTATTGAATGTCGCTGGAAAAAAGTATATCGAGCTGAAAGGAGATTATGTTGAAAAACAAAGAAAAATTCTGCCAGAATCAACGTATTTGCCAGATTTAGCATTGTAGGAATTATAAATGCCTTCTAAACTCAAAAGACTGCTCCGGGATTTAACGTAAGTCTGAAAGTGACTAATGGGCAAGTTGCGATAATTGAAAAAAACCATTGGTATAAATAAATGTATTGCGCGCGAAGTGAAATACTTTAAAACAGAAGAAATCGATTTGAACAAATAAGAATTTTTCGAGAAAAAAACTACTAAATAAAAGCCTCAAGTATTATTAATCATATCTTTCCGTTAAAATTTTCTAGAAATTCGTTTTTGAATTTGCAAACCAAACCGACGTTGAACATTTTTCTTATTATCCTTCCCAATGCCAAAGCTAACAAAAATACCACATTTCCACTTTTTCAATTAAATTATATCATTGTTCGTGTTCGCTCTTCCCCAACAAATATTTATTGTCATTTAATTCGCCATTAGCCATTAATAAATGTTATTAAACCGCAACATATTTGAAATGACACATCTTTATATAAAATATTTGCTAGGGTGGCGGCCGGTCATCTTGAAATTAATTGACACTTAACGGTCGCTAATTCTAATTAATTTATGTTTATCCTAAAAAACAAATGCATATTAAAATTCAGACGATGGCATTAAGCTTATTTTCAAACATATTTGTTACCCATAGTCATAAAAATATGATTTCGTTAGTTGAACGCCCCCTAAAAAAAAAGGATATGATGTCACACATTCCAATCAGATGTGACTGCAAAATAACGTCACGTCTTTGTGTCTGAAAAATCAAATGTGCAGGAATGTGGCTAAAGCTTGTTTGTGGTTTTGAAATTGCAATTAACGACATGTGTCTTTGAAATAAATTATTTTTTCGTTAAATTTTAAATATCTTAATTATCTTCATTGTTAATGTAAATGATTTATTTCAAAAGCTTGCCAAATTGTAAACAAAATTCATGTTATTCATTCATTCATGTACTGTAAATTCAATGTACATTAGAAATTTTGTTCCGGAATCGAAAACCATCCATTTCATACATCCCTTCGTGTCATATCCGAAAGGAAACCTGCATTTATTCGTTTCTGTAACACAATGAAACAGATATTTTAATTCGGGAATCTGGTATGAGAGTATATTTTTATGTAATTTCATTTTTTAACCTGAATCAGAGCTAAAACCTGATGATGATGATTCGTTTCTCGGCAGAAACAAATTCTTGGCGCCAAATTATCAAAGTTAAAAGATGTTTGAAATCATCAATTTCATGAATTTCCAATACCAGGATCTCAGAAATTTTTATAGCTATAAAAAATTTTGCTTTCTAAATTGAAATTGAAACACAAACAAACCGTTCAGAATCGGGTGTTTGATTCAGAATCAAAATTTTTCGTAGGTCCCTGTTAGGTTCTTGATACTTTTTGAATCGAACAATTTTCAATAGAATACAAACAAAGCATTTTATAAACCGAATCAGAATTAAAAATAGTTATAACTTCGTCTCGGGTGTATAATTTAGAATCAAAATTGTTCGTAGGTCCCTGTTAGATGTTTGATACTTCTTGAATCGAAAAATTTTTAATGGAATACAAACAAAACGTTTCATAAACTGAATCAGAATCAATAATATAATCTAGCTAAAATATACAGCGACAATTCTGCTTGTTGACGTAACAACCGAGTGAGAAATGATCTTAATCCCTAAAGAAAATTTTGTTCGATTGAAAGCCCACGTTTAAATCACCACTTTTGTAGCAAGTTTTAACTATTTTCGCGCTTTCTTCGGATCCATATTCGTACAGAGTGATTTTTTAAGATTTAAGTTTTTCAGGTTGGCAGCACTGTTTGGTAATGGCGTCCAAACGTCATCTGTCAAAGTGAAAAGTGTACAGTATACTCTGCCATTCCATCATGGAATGACGAATGACCTGCCACAACATCTAATTTTTAGTGAATGGGCCTTAAAAAAGCTCAATGAAAATCCACTGTTTTATCGAAAAATTGTGTTCGGCGATGAGGCTCATTTCTTGCTGAACGAATACGTAAACAAGCAAAACTGTTGCATCTGGAGTGATGAACAGCCACATGCCATACATGAATCACCGATCCATACCGAAAAAACGACAGTCTGGTGTGGTTTATGGGCTGGTGGCATCATCGGTCCATTTTTCTTCAAAGACGACCGTGGAAGAAACAATATAGTCAGCAGCGAACGATATCGAGCCATGATACGCGATTTTTTTTTTGCTCCAATTGGCTGAGTTGAACTTGGTTGGCATGTGGTTTCATCAGGACGGTGCAACATGCCACACTACTCGTGAAACAATGAATATGTTGAGGGATGAATTTGGTGAGCAGCTTATCTCTCGATTAGGCTCCCAAGATCTTGCGATTTAACGCCTCTTGATTGTATCTTGTTTGGTTATGTCAAGTCGTTAGTCTATGTGGACCAACCGAACACTATTGAAGCTTTACAGGATGACATAACACACGTTATTCGTGGAATGCAGGCCGAAATGTTCGAAAAAGTGACAAAAATTTGGACCTCCCGAATGGACAACATTTATATGAAATTATCTTTAAAAATTAAATGGCAAAGACCAATTTATCGATTCTAATTAAAAATGTTAATATGCGTATAATGCAAATTAGAGTGTTTTATTCGATTTTTATAGAAATTATGATAAAAAAATCAATCTTTATGTGGCAAACCTTGCACTAAATAAGTAACAGTTGAGTTGGTAGGTATTTAATAGCTGACAGCCTTGCCAGACCGGCGGTTTTGAAACTACTAAATGGATAATTCTGTATTTGAATTTCCTTATGGTTATTACATTTTTCCCATCTCAAATGTTATACACCTTTCTTTTGGATGAAAATTTCTTACTAATAACAGCCTTTTACTAAAAACTTATTTTTCCCTGTTCTTTCTAGGTGATGACCATCATGCCCAACACATTGCATCCCATAAAAAGGTGAGTGAGTTCATTGATATTGAAATGATACAAAGAGCAATTAGAGTTTATGATTTCCTTTAGCATTATTGGTTGAAATTACATGTCGATGGTTAGCGATGATACTTGTCAGGCAGTACATCCATCGACTACGTGAAACAAACAACATTTATTGAATCGATTGAAATATTTAGAATTTACGAGTTGATTGAAAACTTTTTATGCACGAATGGAGACATGTAATTTAGTATTAGTTGTTCAAACTTATTATGTTGTTGTAGTTAAAACCGACTGCAACAAAACCAACCAACCCATTTGTCCATCATGAAATAGAAAATGCAAAAAAAAAAACCTAAAATACCTTTTGCCAGCGAAGCGTAACACTATAAATTCTGAAAAAAGAAAAATGAATATAAAAAAAAAACAAAAACAATGGAAAAATGTGTTGAACATAAGGGGATTATTCATAGTAGCAGTCGCAGCAAGTAGAACTCTGTGATTCATTTCAAGTTTTATGGCGTTTTGGTGCTTGTCGTGTAGTGAGTTGCGCGTTGTCGTCCGCATCACATGCGGAAAAGGGTGATATTTATAACAACAATAAAATAATTAAGTTTCCTCCCTCCCCCTTCCCCTCTTATTCGATTTTAATGTAGACTCGAAATCATTAACGAATTACAAATTACAACAAATAGCTAACAACAGCGAAAAAAAAACAAAATTGTAGGTAGACATTACATTCGAACAAAACAGGCAACATCTGGGCGGATGATAGTAATCATCGATAGATATATCTACACACAAGTCCGCGATGTAACCATCAAACATATGTCAGTATCCACAACTGCTGGTTAGATATGACAATCTGTTAACAGACCTTATTTTATGCGCCAATATGTTGTGTAGTTATATAGTTATATGCCGTTTTTTCTATTTGTATTTGTTTGCATTGGAAATTGAGATGAGGCGGGCGAATTTACCCCCCAAAATCCGTAAAACCACAAAATCATTAATACTTGAGATGAACTTTTTCCAGTTATTTATGGTTTTTTTTTTGCAGTTATTATTATTACTATTGTGGCCTGCTGAGGTATCACTACTCATATGTAAATAGTTGGTTTTCCTAGTTACCCTCATCCATGCGCGAGACACAGTAGTGGGGGAATTTAATTTTGATTTCCTTGAATCAAGTGATTTATATTCCAGTGGTATAGAGACAGAGATAGACGTTGGATGACAAACAAATCATACAAAGACTGACAGACAGACGGACGTACACACACGGGAGAAGAAAAAGAAGGCTCAAATGTTGCATAAAAAACTAAACATAATTTGTGTTTGCATTGAAAACAGTAGACTAAGTTAACCTATAATGGTTTGTCTGCATCAAGGTTTTTTTCACAGTAGCAAACAAAAGTGTCAAATATGGAAAATATGGTATAAGCAAAAATATTCAACATGGGAGTAGTTTTAGATAACAAACTAAGCTTTAACTATCATGTGGATAATGTAGTCCGGCATTTAAATTATTCATTGCGAAGTTTTTATAATACTGATTTCGTGTTGCCCAGATCGATTAAGGAGAAATTGGTTCATGCTTATATCATGCCTAGTATTCTAAATTGTTTAGAGTTCTATAGTGGCACTAATAAACAAAATATGAGGAAAATTCAGATGGCATTTAATAGAGTTATGACATATTTGTATTCACTGAGGCGTAGTGTTCATAAAGGTTGTCTTAACAAGAATGCAAGATTTAAATTTGGCGCCATTCGAAGCGTCATTGTTTGACATTTGAACAATTGTTATTGTTTGCTAGTAGAAGGTACGAGGTTAGTAAAAATGGAGCTCTACACGAATGAACAACGCATTCTCATTGTGAAATTGTTTTACCAAAATGGTAAAAGTTTTGCGGCTACAGTTCGCAAATTGCGATCAATTTGGGGTCACAATAATGCTCCAAAAAAGTCAACTGTAAAGAGATTAATGGATAAATTTGCCAAAACTAGGTCTGTTAGTGATGTAAAGACAACAACGCGCCTTCGACCAGGTCGATCGACCGAAAATGTAGCAGCTGTACGTGATGATGTCGCTCAAACTCCATCCACCTCAATTCAATACCGAGCTCAGCAAATTGGTGTCTCCAAATCCACTATGCAGCGAATTTTGACGAAAGATTTGCATCTTCATGTTCATGTCAAAGTTCAATTGACTCAGGAACTGAAGCCAGCCGACCATGGGCAACGAAGGGAGTTCGTTAATTCGGTATTGGAGAGACAACATGAAAATGCTGATTTTGCCAATAAAATCATCTTCAGTGACGAGGCCCATTTCCATTTCTATTGGCTTCGTCAATAGGCAGAATTGTCGCATTTGGGGTAAGGAAAATCATCGAGTGATTCACGAGAAGCAAATGCATCCTCAACGTGTCACTGTGTGGTGTGGATTTTGGGCTGGAGGAAACATTAATCTTTTTTTTACAGTCAATGGTGTTCGGTATCGTGAAATGATAACCAGTTTTTTCGTGCCTAGAATTAAAGAAATTAATGTGGAGGGCATGTGGTTTCAACAAGACGGCGCCACATGTCATACAGCCAGAGAAACAATTCAATTGCTGCATCAATCATTTAAATCTTGCGTTCTTCTTGGGACATCCTTTATAACTCCGTATGTTAAGCCTTTCTGGGATTGTAGTTTTAAAAATTATACAGATTTGAGGTCTTTGTTGTTATTTTATAAAGTTGTTCGACTGTGTAGTCCTTAATTTCTTATTAATTCGTTTAATTTTTCACATTTCACTCGCAATAAGCAGATTCTTATTCCTAAAATAACCACACTCATGGGTCGTGCTTTTGTAGTAAGAGTAGCTCGAATTTACAATTTACTACCAAGCCATTTAAAAAGTTTTTAATTATGTCCTGATTCTTACAAAACGCACATTCTACAACGCTTTCAGACTTTACTGTAAAATTACGTTTTCAATTAAATTGTGAGCAGCCTTTATCACATACCGATTATCTTATATTTCCAGATTATATACCGATTAACTTCTTACTTTTGAATTAGTCTTTTTTCATAATTTTTTTTCGTCTTTAATGATCATAATCTTCAAAATCATATTATATTTTTATAAATTTTGTATTTAATTTTTATTACGTGTTTTTTTTTAACTTATAATATTGAGCAGATTAAATCTAATAGATAAATTGTTGCATATTGTAATTTACTTATAATTGGCCGGAACACTTTAAATTACAAGACAAACATAAATACATAAATAAAAAAAAATTAAAAAATATATTGAATCAAACATATTCTCTTGCATCTCATGAATTAGATATGGGAGAGCTGCTCACATTCACTGCTTACACGCATTCTATTTTTAGACTCCTCAACGGGACCTTCAGTTTAATGACGATTCCGAACGTCACAATTTGAGAAGCATTTACAAGACTTGTTCATAATGGCGAATATACCAGGTTATCCATTTTTCAGTTTCAAAGGTAAAGTAAAATAAAACACACATACATCTGTGATTTCGGTTTCTTTATAATGCTCGGACCTTGCCATTATGTACAGAATATAATATATTGTCCTTTAAATGACCACCTCTGGTTTGGCTGCAGCAGTAGATCCATTTGAGGTAGTTTTCGACCACTTTTTCGCACATCTTGATCTGTAACTAGATGATAACTTGACAAATGTTTGTTTTCAGATGATCTAACGTTTGGAGATTATCCGCGTAAACACGATCTTTGACGTAGCCCCACAAAAAAGTTTAACGGCGTCAAGTCGCATGATCTTAGTAGCCAATTGACGTCGCCAAAACGTAAAACTACGCTTTCTGGAAACCTCTCATAAACTTCTCAATAAAGCCAAATCTGGTGTAGTTGTGTGGCTCGTGGCACCATTCTGTTGAAACTATATGTCGTCCAGTTCATAATCTTCAATTGCAGACCAAAAATGTCGGTTATCATACAGGTCTAAATTGACAGTAACAGTTCCTCCAGCGTCATTTTCCAAAAATACGGCCCAATGGCACCTCCATACAATAATGCGCGCCAATGTGATGAGTTTTCCACAATCACTTCTATGTTCTTGTTGACGTAACCACCGAGCGAGAAATGAGCTTCATCATTAAAAACACATTTTTTTCGATTAAAAGCCCACGTTTAAATCACCACTTTTGTAGTACGTTTTAACTACTTTTACCCGTTTTTCGATTGTTAAACAATTTATATTCTTAAATGCAAACCTTTCACTAAATAAATAACGCTTCAGATGACAGGTCTTTAACAGCTAACAGCTTTATCAGACTGGAGATATTTAAACCACTAAAGTCCTAAGTGAATTCAAGACCACTTTAATTTACATCTTTTAAAACTCGCATAAGGCTTTTAAAAAATATAAACTTTTCCAATTAATACTTTTAATTTTACTACCGACAATTTTGTGTTTTCTTTACAAAAACTTCTTAAAAGTACACAAAACATTGAGAATTAGAGTGAAAATGTAGATTTAAAAAAGTGTAGCTTACAAGTCCTTGCTACAAGATGGAGCACCAAACAGCTAAAAAATCTCTCTGTCACACTGTGAGTGTCTCCTAGCGGGTTTTCTAAGAAGGCATTACGTCATCCTAGGTGATATCGTGCTGCGGAGGGTTAAATGTTAACAATTTTCCACACTAACTAAAGATCTTTAAAACTAATACCATATCGGTCTTCTTATGGCGGTTTTAAAAGTTAACTTTAATATTTTTATTCATCTCTACACAGGCTACCAAATATGTTCTAAGCGATCTATCCATATTGTATTAAATAGCAAGTCTAATTATCACTGCAATTTATGTCCTTAATTGGCTGATATTTATGAACCTGAAAGTACAAATGCAGAATTTTCGCTGCCATGTCATCCTGTGATAACCAAAATACGTTTTTCTTTAATAACAATCCCCACAATTTTGCTTGCCACTGTAATATCTTCGATTATTATTATTTTTTTTTTGCATTTATTAAGTTATAATGTCATCTGTGGTAATTTATTGCATATGCCCTGTGCATGTGATAATATTTTCATATTCGACATATATTATGATTTTCATCACAATTTATCCTCGCATTTATGTCTGTAGTTTATCAATTTATTGCCACGTACTTTTATATCTTGTCTGCTTGTCGGCTGGATTTCTGTAAAATGCATTTCGTACTTGCAGTAAGAGCTACAGCAGCAGTTTTGCATAATCATCATAGCCAAACTGTTATTTGATATACATGTAAGCCAGTGAGATATTCGTATTCAGCGCCAGTAATAACCAAGTTCCGTATATGCGTGTGGTTTCCACATTCACAGAGACATTAAATAACCATCCATCAATCAAAATCAACCTGAACTGAAATGGGGGGAAACAGAAACAAAAAACATAATATTTACAACAATATCATTCATCGTCGTACGCATACTTGAAAAATTCATTTAGTATTCCGCCACCCCCTATTCCGAGAAATCACAGATATACTCGAATGTCTTTAGTGACTCTGTTGCAGTCATAGTTGGGTTTAGATTTCTGGGAAGGAATTGTGTCACTGATTACCAAAATCATTTGAAAGGATTGTGAAAATTTTACATTGTTAAAGGATTTCCACTTTTTACATACAATTGCATTGCTTTTGAAGCAAATAAATTAAGTCTTCGGATATTTAGGATACTTTTTCATTTTCACATGGATGAGGAAACCAAACTTCGGAATATCGCACTTATTGTATGATAGATGGCGCGTGAGTCATTCAAATAAGCGTATTTCGCGTACGGGTTTTAAACAATAAGTAACATGACACCAACTTTTAAATACATCCAATAATAAATATCATAAAACAGAAGAGAATAGAGAATAGAATAAGTAATAAAATAAAATAATTTCTACAAACAACGTGTTTAGTTCAGTTTAGTTTAGTGCTGTGTCCAAAATGTAAGAACATTTTTTATTTCTACATCTAAATCGATATCATATCATTTTGCCAATATTTGCACTACGCCAAATAGTCATCTTCCCGTATGACCTTTAGAGCATGCTCTGATTCACGTTGAATCTCTTCAACCGGATTCAAATAGAGTCCTCGGAGCGACGTTTGGAGTGCTTCTAAAGTCTAAAGTCAATGCCAAATGGCAACCTTCCCGTATGGTCTTAAGAACGTGCTGTGATTCACGTTGAATCTCTTCAACCGACTTGAAATAGAGTCCTTGGGAGCAGCCTTTTGGGTTTAGAAACAACCTGAAGTCATGCTAAAAGATAAAAAAAGGTCCAATGATTCCTTCAGCCTAAAATCCACACCACACAGTGACACGTTGAGGATGCAGTTGCTTCTCGGGAATCACTCGAGGATTTTCCTCACCCCAAATGCGACAATTCTGTCTATTAACGAAGCCATCAATATGGAAATGGGCCTCGTCACTGAATATGATTTTATCGGCAAAATCAGCATTTTCATGTTGTCTCTCCAATACCCAATTAACGAACTCCCTTTGCTGTCCATGTCAGCTGGCTTCAGTTCCTGAGTCAATTGAACTTTGCATACATGAAGATGCAAATCTTTCGTCAAAATTCGCTGCATAGTGAATTTAGAGACACCAATTTGCTGAGCTCGGTGTCGAATTGAGGTGGATGGAGTTTGAGCGACATCATCACGTGCAGCTGCGACATTTTCGGTCGATCGACCTGGTCCATCACTAACAGGCCCAGTTTAGGCAAATTTATCCATTAATCTGTTTACAGTTGACTCGTTTAGAGCATTATTGTAACCTCAAATTAATCGCAATTTGCGAACTGTAGCCGCAAAACTTTCAGCATTTTGGTAAAACAATTTCACAATGAGAATGCGTTGTTCATTTGTGTAGCGCTTGATTTTGACTAACCTCGTACCTTCTACTAGCAAACAATAACAATTGTTCAAATGTCAAACAATGACACTTCGAATGGCGCCAAATTTAAATCTGGCATTCTTCTTGGGACACTCTGTACTATAAATATTTAATATTTAAAATAAATTAAATGTTTCAAATAAAAATAAATACAATGTCATTTTTCACAACAATTTAGTTTTTAATCAAATCCATTTTTAAATAGGCTGGAAAAAGCACGGCTTGTAATCGCTCCTATTTCTACTAAACTATTTTACAATTGAAGCTTTGCAGTCAAAGTTGAAATTCGAATCTTCAAAAAAAAAACAAAAAAACGATCTTGCTGTTGCTTCCAAGTGTTTACTACTTTACAGGAACATCAAAAATTTGAAATCGGATAATGAAAAAGTCTAAATTTGGCTAAAAAATGTTTCACAAGGAAAGTCATCGTTGCCTTTTATTCTGATTAAAAAGAATGTTTGTCAACAGTTCGAATGTCAAAATTTTGCTATATAAAAAATATATTGCCGGTCAACTTAAACGGCATAATACTCTCACGCCAATCAATGTGCAAAATTACTTATATTTCCCTAAAAATTAAAGAGGCAGATTAGAAATACTCCATTTCTCACCACTTCTTTAGTTGAATCTTATATTATTTATAACTCTTGTATTCTGACTCACAACATTTTAAAATAATTCCAATTATAGTACTGTTCTTTACCAATAACGATGAGAACAACTCAGTTCATTGTACGCCAGGTTTGTACCCTTCAATTGATTGATTTGAAGAGGAAGTCAAAGCAAAATGATCTAACTCCCAAACACCGGTAATGGCACCACATCCGCCAACGCCATCATTGTGTGTGTTCGCTCGCTACATTACGAATTTTGATTTAGTATTAAACGGGAGTGCCTGCTAGCCATGAACCTCACGCCGTGCTAAACTCACCCATAGGGCTGTATCAAAGTTTCCCTTTTGGCGTTTAGAAAATAAAAATGGAATTAATGCATGAGTGATTAAGCCACAGCAATCATGCTCATATGTACGGTGACAGATGATTTTTTTTTAAGATATGAAAAGGTCAATCAAACTTTGTGTGGGGAGGGAACTGGAGGAAAATCGCAAACGACTGGTTTTATAGTGATATAGTATTGTTTATTGTATGCCAATATTTATATAGATTTTAAAGCTTTTGATATTTTTCGAAAATGTCACTAAACTTTAAATGCTTAAATGTAAAATTTAAAAACTTCATTAACTCGGGTTTAATTGATCTTTTTGCGGCATTAGAGCAAATTTAATGGCATTTTTGTGTTTATCATATTCCTCGCCTTTATTGACCGGCGTATTATGAACTGTTTGCTGTAATAGCCAGATGTTTCTAAAGCGATGAAAACAATATTTCTATTTGAATAGCATTTTGTTTACAAGTGCAGTCAGCATTTGTTTAGTTCAATATCAATATTTTTCTGCCAAAGTTATTTCAAGATTCAAATTGTTTCAAATTGTTTTTAATTAACTGGCTCTATATATAAGCAATCTGAAATAGATAATTTTATTTACCGCTACGGGGCTTAGCTAGACGGCAATTAACTTTGCTGTTTTACCATTAAAACAGGAACAGTGAGCTGGAAATACCGACATCCTGGCGTCAAAGCTATTTAGAGCCGTTGGTGATGAGCTGATAGTGGACATACGAGAACTTCAACTGACCAAAGATAAAACACTTCAGCACAATAAGTTTTCTCAATGACGATCTCAATAGGTGGCATAGAGCTCCAGGTTTCTGAGATCAAAACTATACATGAATGGTTAAGGAAGAAGCGCATGATACATATTAATTTTCATAGTGATCACTATCTATGTATGCAAGTACGTTAGCTTCTACATTAAAATTACAATATTTCTGATTCAGTTATCGGTCTCTCGATTATTCTCGCTAGCAGTAAAGCGCATTCCTTATTTTGTAGTACTTAAATTCATCTAAAAATTATAAAAATTGTAGCGGGCCATTCTGAAATTACTAAACAATTTGTTGGAATTTTAACAATAAGATCTATATATCTATGTACCTTTTGAAAAATGCCAGCAAGTCATATTTTTTATATCTTTTACACACAACTAGTTATCCTTGCTGCTTCATCTACATAGGTGTCTATTTGTAAGTTATAGAAATGAACCCCAAGTGTATATCATTTTATACCACAAAACTTACCACGTATATAAGCAATTAATTACAATGTTATTTCGCAGCAATCCGATGGAAGGTTTAAGAGCGCACACCTAACAAACAGACATACAGACATATATTTCATTTTTATATAAGTTGCTATTTAGTCTTTATAGTTTATGCAACTAAATCTCGCATCTAATTGATTGCGTGGATACATAATTTATTATTATACCGCCACCCAAATTAATGAATGTTATATTTCAATTGACACGACAAAAATGTAACGCTCTGTTGGAAGCTTTTAGACTACCAAGAATAGGGCTATTCATTTTTCATTTTCAACTGAAGTTAAAACACACATAAAGCCAAGAGTTCGATGATTATTCTATGACATTATAATGCTTGGACCTTGCCATTGTGTACAAAATACAATGTCATTTAAATGACTGCCTCTGGATTAATTGCAGTAGTGGATCCTTTTGAGGTTCCTCTAGCGTCATTTTCAAAAAAATATGGCCAGGCCAAAATACGCCCCAAACAGTCATTTCTTCCGGATGCAATGCCTTTTCCACAATAACTTCTAGGTTCTCCGACAATTTTGCTTGTTAACGTAATCACCGAGTGAGAAATGAGCTTCATCGCTGAAGAAAATGTTGTTGTTGTCAGCCCACGTTTGAATCGCCACTTTTATAGTAAGTTTTAACTATTTTTACGCGTTTTTCGGTTGTTAAACGATCCATACTCGTAAATGGCAAACCTTTCACTTAATAAATAACACTTCAGATGACAGGTATTTAACAGCTGATAGCTTTGCCAAACACGCGGTTTTGAAACCACTAAATGGATAATAACATATGCTGATCAAATTTGTTTCATGACTTTAAGTGGATTGAGCGATGTCTGTTTCTTTTTGGCAGGCTGCCTGGCTGGCTGGCTGTCTGGTAGATATTATAACTGCTGTAAATCTCTATAAAATTTCTTAATACTTGTGAAAGTCTTATAATTTACAAGATTGTGGCCGAGTAACCAACTGTGGCACGATTGCTAGTACACGTACCTTTCGTTCACATGATCCCAGGTTCAATCTCGCATATAGCCGCTTATCATTATTTGAGCTGCGGTCACCTTAATGTATCCGTCGAACACTTCGAGTTGTCCAGTAATCGACAAGTCTTGTAAATGCTTCTCAACCTATGGTGTTCGGAATCATCCTTAAACTATAGGTCCCGTTGAGTGTCTAAAATAAGAATGCGTGTAAGCTCACTGAATGTGAGAAGCTCTTCCATGTCCCATTCATAAGAAGCAAATGAATTTGTTTGTAGACGAGTATTGGACCCATTCTAATGCCTCCAATACAAACTGACCATTTTTTGGAAATCAAATTAGCCAAATAACCAAGTTCCTTCTGGTACCTCCCATAAAAACGGTAGATTGAAGCCATATATTCTTAACTTCAAGCATTTTAGGCAGTAGTATTTAATTCATCCGACCGTAGCGCACATCATGCGTTTATTTCTGATAATGAAAATAGAATGGGTTGCCACACCCCTTCCGGTACCTCCCATAAAAATTGACCCATTTATCAACAATTTTTCCCCCTATAATGCCTAATTCGTAGACTGCTGTTACTCACATTTTTGTTATCCTGTTATAATGCTTGGTAAAATTTGGAAAACTATAAAGCTGCTAACCACACCCTCTATTTCTCCTAACTCTCATACAAAATATCTAATTTAACAAATTTTCCTGACTCGGATCATGCTGATCTTATAATCTCGTTCAGCTTTATAGTCGGCAGCTGTTGCTCGTGTGCAGGGGCACCAGCTGCTGGTCCAGCTGAAACTGGGAGTAGGTTAGCCACAGGGGTTGACTAGAGGCTTTGTCTGGTACCGGGGGTCTTGGGTTCGTGCCCTGTCATCTATGTCTTTTTGATCTCTGGGGACATGAGTTTTTCTATTTCTATATTTCATGGTTGCCGTTAACCGTCGCCGGACGGAAGGAGTTTGGAGTTTTTCCCGTCTCCCACCGGTGAGGATACTGCATCCTTGCAATGTAGTATCGACCGATTCATCCGCACCTGCAGGTATGTAAAAATGTCCAGTCTGTACTCTTTTGCCGCAGGGCGACCAATCGCGTGAAGTATGGTGTATAAATCACAATTTTGCTTTGCTTTTACTTTGCTACGCAGCTCCAACCAATGAGTTTGACCAGTATAGTGGGGATCAGGAGACCCCGGGACTAAGTTCTAGCCTGATCACTTGGTGTAGAACCCCTAGTGGGAGCATCACGCGGGATGTGGTTGAAACTAAAATCGCTAGCAAAGGCTTTGGGCTCGAATGTGGAGTGGCATTGCAACCAGGTGCTACAGACCCAGAGGTAGCAGAGGTGGTAAGATAGGCCTCATCTTCGCCAATGGAGATTATGTTTCATACTAGCATAATCAATTTGGTATCTCTTGGCTGGAAGAAAGGGCTAACAATTGCGATAGTACCAAAATTGTCAGCCGCTTTTCCTAGATAGTCCAAGTTTTACTTGGCTATCCCAAGGAGCGCGTTGGCAATCGCTTTGTAATATGCCCAGTGTGTCGCACACTGTGGGTAAAGCCTTCACGGCGAAACTCACGTGAAACCCCCCTGGAATTCTGCACTGAATTCAGTAATTTTGCACGCACCAAGTATTTATCTAGCGCTGCGTATAAAAATAGTCAGTATTGTCTCCCCCTTTACGGTATCACACATATAAATTGGCCGATTTAGTAAAAATCAGCGGTCTCTCTATAATCTCTAAACGAGAGACTTCAATAAGTTATAATTCTACTTTTTCTATTGTGCGTTTAGAATATATTTGATAAGAACCGAGCGTTTTACCACACCCCTTCTAACACCCCTAATACTTTTGCACTCATTCCAAAGGAACATTAATGGAAGGTATTTAGAAGTCAGATTACCTGACTGAAATTTTTATACTGATTTATACTGATTATTATTTTCTTTTTCGCCAAAAGCGGTCCTTTTTTCCATAATTTCGTCGCCTAAACGCTGCAATAAATTAGCATAATATTCGCCTTTCATGGTTTTTCCTTTCTGAAGATAATCAATAAAAATAATGTTATGTGCATCCCAAAAAAACAGACGCCATGACCTTGTCTGGAGATGGAACCGTCTTCGCTTTCTTTGGACACGATTCTCCCATTCCAATCCATTGTTTTGACTGTTCCTTTGTCTTAGGTGTGGACCCATGTCTTCTTCATGGTTATAAAATGACACAAAAATTGGGCCTTATTGTGGTGAAACATCGCTAAACACTCTACTGACTCTACACGCCGTTGTTTTTGTTATATGGAAAGCAAACGCGGCACCTATCTTGCCTACAGCTTTCTCATCTGCAAATCTTCGGTCAATATACGAATTATAACACTTTTTGAAATGCCTATCATTTCAGCCAGCTCACTCACCTTCAGCCGATGATCATCGAATACCATTTTGTGTGTTTTCTTAACGGTGTCTGGCGTGAACACCTCAATTGGTCGACCATTATGGTGGTCGCCTTGGCAGCTTGTAAGGCCTTGTTTAAACTCTACTATCCCATATTTTACAGTCGTAAATGAAGGAGCAGACTCTCCAGAGTGGAATATAGCCTGGTTTTAATATTGGTTGGACTGACACCTTTCAAATGGAAATATTTAATTACATGACGGTGATCAATTTTTTCCATGTTTACAAATTCACTGAGATCACGTACTTTTGATGGCACAAATAAAAATACTAAACAACGTGGCGATTTGAAACTTAAAACATATGTTTTATAAGGTTGCCAAAAATAATTTTTTTCAAACTACTGGCACCATCTATACGTTAGGACGGCTAGTTTTGGAATAGTTTTGGAGTAGTTTTGGAATCGTACTATAGAGATTTTTTGTTTCATATCACATATGGAAATGAAATGCATAATCAACATTTACCTAAACAGCCTGAATATCTGTATAAACCAAAATAGTTTCAAAAAGTGTTCAAAATTGATACATAGCGTAAATAATGACCAACAGCCAATTATCAAGCAATTTATACTTTACTATTAAATTGTAATCTATTACATTCCGCTCGTTTTTATCATTTTCCACTGGGATCCAACATTCCGATCAGTCAGTACTGTATCTGTCATACATAAATCACCCCTACAGTTTATTCTTTTCGCTTTAAATAGTTGCCAGTAATTAACAAAAAGTGCCACATAATAGTTAACATTTATTAGTCTTTCACTTAATTAACATCTATTTATTATGGCTGCTGTTTTTTCCACTCTAAAGTTAATTGGATTGTGCAACTAATTAAATGCAACGTAAAGAACTTCCAATGTCAATAATGGACCAGTTGACACGCGAAATTGAAGAAACCAATTGCTGCTGCCATACAGTGAATTTTTTGTAAAGGCGACCAAAAGTGCTGGCTAATTGAAATGTTGTTATCATTAGCTATTGACACATACGAGTTATATCGTATTCAAGTATTTATTTTCCATTTAGATGAGAACCCCGGGGTTTGTCATCATCGCTCTTTAAGATTGTTGTGAAAATATTTGCCCGATCCGTGATAAAGTAGTGTATTTAGCTAAAATGTTTCGGTTCAATTTTAATCGTGTGTAAATTTATTTACCTTACAAATATTGAACGAACTGATTGTCAAGCGAATCTCTTAACTCTGTCGCCTTGGAGTAGTGAGATCATAGCAAAATAAAGTTCAGTGAGCATCATTAGTGCAGTGCAGAAAAAAAATCCATTTAATAAATAAATAATAAATTTATTTGCGCAAAATCTTTATGGAAAGTCAAACAAAACTCGTCTAAGTATGGAAATCATATCTAAAAGATGTTTTCGTTATTTTGTACTATAAATAAGAGAAGGTAAGATAGCCGTAGGCCGCTCGCAACAAGCTGTCATACTATATTTTGATAAGCAGATGCTTTCAGCTGTCTAATGTCAGCTTTTTTTTATCGGCGTTTAGGTGAATTCATCACGTGCATTCAGATAGTTAAATCAAACAATCATTATGATATGTGAAAGATGTAAAAAAAAAGAGTGTCACATTCATCGACCACCTACGCTATGGATGGTAAAGACGCTCTTGTTTAGGAAATGGTACTCAAATATTAATTAAGATATACTTAAAAAGAAGCAAAATTTTTTTGCTTTGAACTTATAAAAACTTTATTTTAGTGTTAGCACATTCAATAACCAATATCCAATATTTGGACATTAAATACTGGTTAAAATTTAGAAATCATTTGAATCTCCATAATTAACATTATTGTGTTTGAAATACATTTTGTTTTGATCAACTAGAAGTCATTTCGTTGCTATCCATGGAATCACATTTTCATTGCTATCAATGGAATCACATTTTCATTGCTATCAATGGAATCACATTTTCATTG
>JAHXMU010000461.1:57524-115270 GCA_019455685.1 Philornis downsi | reverse complement strand
AATGGAATCACATTTTCATTGCTATCAATGGAATCACATTTTCATTGTTATCAATGGAACTTTGTGAACTTATGTTCTAACTCCGTAAAAGTTAATCGAGAACCACAAATTTTCAAGCGAAAAAACTTGATAGCGTGATTTGCCTCTCAAACAGAGTACGTACTTTGCATATATGATCAAATGCTATACAATCAACCTTAGAAACAATTTTTTTTGCATTACTACAAGTTCGCATTTGATAACGATAAATTTACTTAATTTTGACGGAGTTGTGAAAAGGCGAAAAAGATTCGATATTCACTGGTTGCAACTAAGGCACGCTCGAGATAGGAATAAGGGAATAACGTACGTAACCAAATGTTAGCAAAGAAACCTACATGTCGTTAGGCTGGATATCCACAACCCCCTCCTGAGACTCCACAAAATTCCCAAACAACAACTATTAAAGTAAACGCTTTTTCATTGCTTCCAAAAATGCTTGTCCACTCCTTGGATGCTAATATTTTCCAATTATATATGTATATGTAATTTTAAAGAACTTTCACGCATGACAAAATAATGCAAACAATAATAAATCATTCAAATATTTTCTTGGTGAATTTGATCAAATTTATGAAACGCTTATTATAAAATAACATTTTCATTGCTTCGTGAGCGCTACTTCAGAAGCAATGAAATTCCAGTACGAAAGAATAACATCCTTCCTTGCCGTGGCATTAAATTCATTGATTTGAATGTCAATTAGAACCCAAGAAACGGTTTTCATGTCCATTTTGAATGCTCTCTTTTTTCTGGCCAATTATTGTAACAACGCTTCTAATTTTTATATTCTAAACACACAGTAGCAACTTTGCAGGAAAATCATTGCGTACCAAATATTACAACATTCAACACAATTACTCCACCAGTTGCAACACAATTATTCCATCAAATAGGAGGAAACTCTATAAGGCAAAAAAAAGACTAAGGAAAGATCAGAAGAGAAAAGCTGTGCGCAGGATGGGTGCCGCGCTTGCTTTTAATAAAGCAAAAACAACGTCGTGAAAATGTTTCAGTAGAGTGTTTGGCGATGTTTCAATGCAATAAAGCCGAATTTTTGCGTCGATTTATAACCATAGATAAGGCATGGGTCCACCACTTCACACCTGTGACAAAGGAACATTCAAAACAGTGAATTGTAATGGAAGAATCGTGTCCAAAGAAGGCAAAGACGGTTCTATTTGCATGCTAGGTCATAACATCTGTTTTTTTTTGGGAAGCGCATGGGATTGTTCTTACTGATTAATCTTCAGAAAGGACAAACTCTAAACGGCGGACAAACTCTAATTGATTGCAGCACTTAGGTGATGAAATTATGAGACAAAGGCCCCATTTGGCGAAAAAGAAAGTGTTGTTTCATCAAGAAAATGCTCCAGTTCACACATGCACAATGGGTCAGCACTATGGCCAAATTTAATTAATTAAAGTTGAAATTGGTTCATCATGCACCTTATTTGACAGATTTAGCTTCCTCGAACTATTTTCTATTTCCAAACTTGAAAAAATGGCTCGAAGGTAAAACATTTGCCAACAATGAAATGGTGGAGTCTGCGGTTGATGGCTATTTTAAGGAGTTTGACTGTTCTTAAACAGGGTATAGAAGCTATTGAATATCGCTGGAAAAAGTATATCGAGCTAAATGGAGATCATGTTGAAAAATAAAGAAAAGTTTTCCCAACTTTGTTGTGTCGTCTTTGTTAGGTCGACTAGTTTTAGGACCGCCCTCGTATTTGTTTTTTGCATTGCAACAGAGTTAAAGACAGCAATTTCGAAAATGAGTATTTGAAAGCATTTTAACACACAATTAATGTTTAAGACTTTTGGTGATAATTATCGCCTAAACAACAAAAAGTACAGGGAGGCGCATAAGCAATACTAAGATTTGATCAGTGAATACATTTTTTGTTTAAGTCGTTTTTTTCGTCTCTTTACAGAGTTAACTAAATAATATTTGGGAAATTTATGATGGAAAGACTCAGCACAGAACAAAGAACCAAACTTGTTCAATTTTACTTTGAAAGTCAGCATTCGATTACTCAGATCATTTCGAAATTTCTTTCATGTTCGAAATGCTCCTAGCACTCCAATAATTTACCAATTGGTTCAGCGTTTTGGGCAACAAGCGGCTGTGTGTGATCTTCTGCGTGCTGGAAGACCTCGTGCAGTTCGAAATGAAGTGACCATTGCTCGAGTGCAAGCAAGCATTGGGGAAAACCCCGAAACTTCCACCAGGCGACGTTCTCAGCAGTCAGAGATGTCTAGACGGTCTTTGCAAAGAATTTTACATACATGTTGCAATTGTTTCGCGAGTTAAAACCAAATGACGCACAAGAACGCATTCAATGTAATCGCCGTTAAGGTTACTTATGCGTCACCCTTTATTTGCCAACCAGGATTGTATTATATGGGTCCACAGTCTATTTTATGAGTGCTTCATACTTATAACTAACTGTGTATAGGAGACTTTAAGTCTTTTTCTGTAAACCTTTCTAAAAAAACCTGTTGAAATACCTTTAATGAACTTTTGAAATGTATAACTAAAAGAGAATTGAGAATTCACAAAAGATCTTTCAATTTGAGCAAAAGACCTTTTTAACAAAGAGTTTTTTTATTGTTTTACGTATACTAAACTAAATGTTAAATGTTATTATATCGTTTTTTCTCTTTATTCCCCAACCCCAATGAAACAATGTCTGGCTTATGATATTCATAGACATCAGCTCTATTACCTGGTTTTTTGCATTTCAATCTCGAAGCAACGGTACTTATTTCATGCAATTTACTTCATCATACGTAGTCACATGCCGACCGTCCGTCCAGTCGTCCGTCTTTTTAGTGCAGTTTTGCTTCTTTTCTTAAAAGATGGGTTAACCCATCCACCACCACCAGCACCGGCACCGGCACCAGCTTCACTCTACTGCAATCGAACCTGGCAGTCTCAGAGGTTTCCACATCAATACAGCCAACCAGCGAACCATTCATGTAACTGAAGAGTAGTGGCTGGAGCTGGTGTTAGCGGTGGTGGTGGTGGTGGTGCTAAGACAACATAAAATCCAAGATAGTACCGAGTAGAAAAGAAAACAAAACAACAGCAGAAACTAGAATGGATTTGCTATTTTGTAAAATTGCTGCACCACACTACAAAACTATATATAAATCGATTAAAACCAGTTAAATCAAATAAATGAAACTCTGCATTATTACGGACGTTACGATAGATATTCCACAATAGTTGAGAAGCTATGCGGTGATACAACGAGTACTCGTACTCGTACTGGTACTCGTACTCGCACTCATATAGTATGTTATTGGCTGCATCTAAATTGTTAATAATAGTCCACCGCAAGCGGCAAAGCGGATGATTTACAGTGTTGATGGAAATTATAGCAATCACAATTTGTTATTTGCATGTTATTTTAATTATATAAAAGTATTAATAAGAGAGTTGGCTTCACATGCATTTATGTTTCCAGTTTATGGTGTTATAGAGGGTGTTTTCCATATTACTTTCACTTAATATAGATTTGAATGAATGAAACTGGTTTAAATATTTTAATATTCGTGTCAAGAATCGAACTTTGGGAGTTTCTGTGTGCTAGCAAATGATTGTAGAAACCAATCTAGGAGCATCCTTCCTCTCTTTCACATAATTAACTACAAAATTCTTTAGCCCTAAACGGTTGTCCACAAGCCATTGCTTGCTTAGATGGCGTTTAAAATTGAATTTATTATCGATTTTTATCCCAAACAGAAAGGACTTCGAAACGCTTCGATCTTCTGCGCTTCTTTCTCAAATTGTCATGACAAATTTTAGATACTGTTTCCAATTTAATTTTGCTCAGTCTCTGCTTAGTTCCTTGTTTACGACTTTTCATTTATTGGGGCATTTTCACTCATCCGTACTGCATAACGTAGCGACGTAATCACTGTATTCTGATGCAGCTCAAAATTCATACGATGTCGATACCCTTTGTTGAACACGATGCTAAGTTGTTTCGCGTGGTAATGTTTATTTCAATATTAGTGCCTTAGAGCTTTTCTCATATCATAAGATATGTCTTAAATTCAAAAAAAAAAAAAAATATTTTCCCTGACGCGCATTTTTCCCCGTTTATTTCACGATGATTTTTCATGAAAACAAGCAGTAGAACTTAGATGTTATATATTTCCTCCTGGAAACCACAATTCACATTAGGAAGATGCCTTGTGCTTTAAACTAAAATAAAAAGTAAAAAAGAACATTTTTCATGTGGACGATATTAGAACGGAGCTTTAACTGTCATAAGTGCATTACTTTATCCAATTACTTACTTAGATGCTATTTTAAATTAATCGATTGTAGACAACAAGTCAAGTTGCACCTAGGAACAATTTCCAAACTCTTCGTACTTCTATGCTTCTTCTCTAATCCGTCTCATCAAGATTTGATAGTTTCTCAATAACCTGATTCTTCCAACGGAGTTTTTGTCGTCCTTTTCTGGGCCTTCTCTCAATTTTCTTGTCAAAGACTTTGCACACTGAAGCAGTGCCATCTATCTGCACAACATGATAGCCACTGCAGTCGCTGTAATTTGTTACGAATAATATCGACATCGATATTCGCCATACAGCTCATAATTTATACGACGCTTATACTTCTCATTGGTGACGATGGGACCATATATTTTGCGTAGATTTTTTCTCTCGAAATTTCCTAAAGTAAAGTAGTACGCTTGCGTCATAATCAAGGATTCTGAGCCATACAAATAAAGGACAAATTTTCAAGCTATTCGTTCTTCTATGCTTCTTCTCTAATCCGTCTCATCAAGATTTGATAGTTTCTCAATACTCTGATTCTTCCAATGGAGTTTTAGTCGCCCTTTTCTGGGCCATCTGACGATTTCCTTGTCAAAGACTTTACACACTGAAGCAGTGCCATCTATCTGCACAACATGATAACCAATGCAGTCGCTGTACTTTGTTACGATTAATATCTACATCAATATTCGTCATACAGCTCATAATTTATACACTTCTAATTGGCGGCGATGGATCCATATATTTTGCGAATATTTTTTCTTTCGAAAATTTCTAAAGTAAAGTAGTTCGCTTGCGTCATAACCAAAGTTTATGAAGCATACAACTAAAGGGGGTTCCAAGGAGAATGTGTAGATGTTAAAATTGATTAAAACTTGTTCTGTGTGAGATATCAACGAATTTTCGTCGCTGATTCGTTGGATGATGTGCACCTATGAGGTACAACTTTCGATGACCTGGCACATAGCTGAGATTGAATTTAAACGTTTGACAGAGGTCTCCGACTTAAGAAAACCCAAAAATAGTTTTCCTTTAGTTCTTGGGTGGGTGACATTTTGTAGGAATGTAGATCAAAATTCCAATGCAAAATTTGCTAAATTGATGTCTGCGAAAGGCCAGTTTACTGCCTCTGGCTCTCCAACTCCAACTATATGGGCTTGAACTCGACAGATTTTACATTTTGCTGATGTACCATCGTTAGGTGATTGTTCATAGATTGAGTAGTTTCGAATTTGGCCACAAACATTAGTCATAATCGGCTGGGAAAAGATCATAAACGGTGTAGATAACAATATCGATCACTTCAAAGTTAAAGTTGTCAACGTATACGCAGGGTCGTTCATACAACTTGACTCTTTGTCCTCGTCTACTGCCGGACCCACTTCTGCTGATTCCTTCCCAACTCTTGAGGACACTGCATTAACATTTCGTAATTTTCTATCAATGATGTAGTCGACAACGTTCGTAACTAATATGCGACTTTTATTGAAGGTAGTGAGAAAAAAAATCGTAATTTCACGCTTTGGCGACGTCAATAAGCCACCAAGATCATGTGATTTGACACCGTTTGTGGGGCTACGACAAAGATAATAACGCGGATAATTCCCAAACGTTGGAGCATTTGAAAACCAAGCCAAGTCGTCGTCGGAATACTGCCCGAAATGTGAGAAAAAGTGATCGAAAACTACCACTGCTGCAACCAATCCAGCGGTAGTCGGTTTTTTTCATTAGACTTTATTGATACAACATATTTACATATTGATTTATAATTTAAAGAGATGGCTTAACGCAATCTTACATCTATGAAATTTTAGCTAACAGGTAAAGTAATATCTGTGGTCACAACCCATAACAGCCTAAGTCTGTTTTTCAATATTTTCAGTACAGGAGTTTAAAGTTTTGAATCTTCACTGAAAATCAGGAGAAGGTGTTTTTTGGAAAAATTTGCTAGAGATTCCAAGGAAACGAATTTCTTTACATAGTTGTTAACAAAAAATAGTTATTTATTCTCGCAGTCAAAAGATATTATCGCAAAAGACACTTAGGCTCTTATGAATTGTTGAACGGAAGAAAGTCAAAAAGTTCAAGTTGAGTTGGGCTATTATTCCAGATTAAATAAAAAACTTTAAGTGCGCCTAAATTGACATAAATTATTATTCTATGTCAAAATATTTCAGATTCGATCTCTCATGTTGAGTTAGGTTGTTATTCCTGTATAAGAATTTATAAAGTTTAAACTTAAGTTGATTTAGGCAATGATGAAAAAATGATGTTTATATTTATTGTAATCCTAAATTGACTTAGGCAGTTATGCCAAAACAGTCATTTAGAAAAATAACTTAAGCTATTAGGTTTTTTAGGATTAATTGCCTTCCTAGAAGAGATACAAACATGAAAAATTTAGAGCAAATAAATTTAGATACGCTGAATACGATGGTGCTAATAACTCAATTGTGTCCTAACTCGAGTTAGACTGTTACGGGTTGTGATCACAGATATATTCTTAAAACATTCGGAGAAGGAAATGATGACAAAAACCTTCATTAAAATATGGAACAGGGAAATCTAAATACAGCTTTACAGCCGTATTCATAGCTTAGTGTGTAAGCTCTTTATATAAGGGTTTTCGCTTGTTGAACTAGATGTTGAGAATTTATCATTTTTATTTTTATTTTTTATTTTTTACGATTCTCTGATGAATATGATCAGTGTCGGTTTATCTGATGAAGTCTTTTTTTATTTTGAGAGATTTGAATTTTTTGATATGTGTTATGGCAAAAAATCCCCATGTTGGACATGCATATAATGCTATAGGCTGAAATTATGATTTAAGTATGCCGATTTTATTTTCAATATTAAATTCTGGTTGTTTATTTATTAGAGGATAAAGCAGCTTAATGGGCAAGTTAATTTTGTTTAAAATATGAGTGACATGATCATTGAAAGTTAACCATTTATTAGGAGCACACCAAGATATATTACAGAGTTAGACCACTATATTTCATTTCCAAACATTATTAAATTTCACTGTGGGGTGTAGCAAGGCTTCCTTTTTTTCGTGAAAATAATAGCCTGAGACTTCGTACCATTAATTATAATTTTCCATTTGGAACAGTACTACTGCTATTTTGTCCAGCGGTTCCTGAATAGCTTACTTACCGGCAATGATTTTGCTCTCATTGACATTTTTCCACAATTTCTCCTTCAGAATTTTCTCAAAAATCTTGCTCGTGTTGCTTAGTAAGCCTATAGACCTATAGCTACTAACCAAGTGTGGAGGTGTACCAGGTTTCGGAATAGGAATTACTTTGGCATAATGGCAGGGTCCAAGAAATTCATGAATTTCTCTGCCTATAAAAGTTGATGACTTGATATCTCATTTCCTGGGCAAAATCATTAATCTACTTTATTTCGAAAGTAGCCTTTGCTTGATTAATTCTTTGGCCACAATTAATCGAATACTTTTACTCTATCATATTATGCCCAAAACTGCATTCACAAATATTACAACATCGTACAAGAAGGAGACCTTCCTTTACTTTCTAGATTCGAAAGAATGTGAGTCAGGACCATTACATGGTCTCGTTACATACAAATTATGCGACAAACATAGAATTTCAGGTTCCTTCATTCCTGCTTCTCCTGCTGCTGTTGCTGGATCTTCGGACTCTTTTAACAATCGCGCCGCCTCATTTGTTGTTGCCATATCAGAGACAGAGTGGTATTTTTTCTTGTTCCTCCAACATGTGGCCAAAATCGTGTCTTGCTTTTGATCTTGTCTTCCATAATAGTTTGTTGCTGCCACCACAACAGCGGACTGGAATTGTTTTGCTTGCAACAAGAACTGAATGAATACGAGTGTTAGACGACTTCCTTTTGACTAAAAGTAGAAAATAAAACCATGAAGAAGACAGCGGCAAAGCAAAAACGATAAGATAAAGTGTATTGGAGGGAGGGAGGGGAAGACTAGAACATTACACCAGCATTGATATTTGTTTTTTTTTTTTTTTTGTTTATATGGTATAGCAAGTTCTACAACTCATTTCATAATGTCTGGTGCTGCTGCCGTTGCCGCCGCCAGGTGAGATGGCTTCTTGAAGCGGTTGAGTGGCTGGCTGTCCGACCGTCGTCTCGTCTGTCTTATATGTGTGTACTCGTCGTATCTAAAAGTTGATCATCATCTTAGAGTTTATGTTACGGTACTTGGGCCAATTACCTATTTTTTCGTACCAGGTTTTTTCAGCAAAATCATTAGCTGTTCCACTAATACACCGACGACTGGTTGGCTGGGAAGAGGCTTGTTTGTCGAAAATTTATTATTTTTGATTAGACCAACGGACGGACGAATGAATCCGCACAAATGAATGATTGCAGAAGAATGGTAGCGGGAGCGTACAGGCATTATTTAACTTTGATTATTTATTCGGGTTGGTGGCGGTGTCTTGCAGATTGTGGGCAAAGCGATTTAAGCCACGTCATGTTGGTTTCCATTTATGACAGCTAGAAGTAGATGGCTCACCGACTGGCTGACTGGTATCGTTACAAGTGTTCTTAATATTCAAAAGCTTGATCAAGTGTTTTGGGAACTGAACCACCCATGACATCCATTGTTTGTCAGAAACAACAATCGCACAGATGAAACAGCTTCCACAATATCATTGGTAGTCATTCTCAACTTTCTACTTTCAATGGCGGGTGGCTGCTTCAGGCACAGTGAGTGAAAATCATATTTAAATATGCTTTTCTCCTGCTTATCTAAAATACATATTAAAAAGTAGGCATTACTGATTCTTATTATGGTTAATCATTCCCCAGACTGAATGGAAAAAGCTGGAATTCCGAAAATCGGAAGCGCTTGATAAGAAGGAATTTTTCGAAATTCGCACTTTTAGACTTAAAGAATGACCAAATTAAGCACTGACCGCGTCGACCGTAACAGGATGGTTAATACACGCGACTATAGTGTGCATAATCGGTGAATGTAGCTCCGATACAATCATATTTTATTTTTTGAGAGTCGCAGCAATCGAGCATTCGACAAGTCTAGTAAAAGCTTCTCAGACAAATCTTCGGAATTGTCATTAAACTGTAGGTTTATTTTAGTGAGTCTAAAAATTAAGCGCGTGTGAGCTTAATGGAAGAAGACATTCCATATTCCATTCATGTGATGCAAGGAAATTTGTGTTTAATTTTTTGAACTGGAGTAACTGTTTAATTACAGTTCTGAACGTTAATTTTAACAATTTTTGCCAAACTAAGTTTTTACTAAACATTCGACTACATGAAACGTTAGCACATCCTGGCGATGGTCAACAAATAAAGATGGTTGCTTCGAAACGAGAAAACTCGATCGCATATAAATGAAGAGGGTTGCATCGGAACTAGAACTCACAAGTGTATATAAGATAGTCAGTTATGCAATCATTGCACCACGACCTGCTCTTACAGAGTGGACTCGCGATAAGAATGAAATAAATATTACAATACTTGTTTTTTATGGTATACAAAGCCGATATGTACCTTCGAGAGAAAAATAGGAAAAAGGTGGAGCAAAAATGGCACCACTTCCTCAAAGAAACAGATAAAGATACAATATTGAGCACAACGTGGAATGATTTTTTGAATTCTTACTGGTAAAATAGCTAAGAATGCTACAATCGTATATGTAGACCTGACGGCTGAAAATAAAATCGCTAAAATTAAGGTACACATTCAATCCGCTTTGTACTGCCTCTTCACACAGTCAGCATTTTTTTTTAATTTGTGCTATTAGAGAGTAACAGGTGCTGCCATTATTTACAACAGACGTCTAAAGTTTAAATCACCACAATTAAGGTGAACATTTCTCTTATCGTGGTAAAAAAGAGTTTGTTGAAATTCTTACTCTTGAGAAACAAAAAAGAGGAAGGAAAGGGACAAAAACTATACCACCGCCAAGAACAAATGGCTGAAGTCAACATTACGAAATAATGGCTGGCAGCAGAAATTTGCCTTTGGAATTTTGAAGTTCGCGGGATCTAACATTTTAGTCTAAAGCTGCTATATATGAAACTTAGGGAAAAAAAATTGGACGATATATAGATGTGGAGCGTTTAGGTAAAATTTCTCTGTTTTTGGTGTCCGTATTAGGCACTTCTTTGCAAATATCTGTTAAATCCTTCTTTTCATATGTCTTGCCATGTAAATTAAGGAGTAGCTCCATAACAATATCATTATAAGATAGTGCAAAATCGAACTCCAAACACGGCAGTTGACGAAATTACCAAATTTTAACAAAGATCAAGAATTTAGTTTTTTGATTTTCCCCCAAAATTGTCACCGAGCACGCAAAAGTAGAGAAATCTGACTTAAGTTTATATACTTTCAATGAGGCATATCGCGATAGAGTACCTCAATGATTTAACGATGTAACCGTAGGTCAATTTCAATGCCCCCGGGAAAAATGGCCCTTTCTGGTATATTAAATCCAATAAACCTACGCCTATGCTTTATAATTCGGTTTTAACATCTGAGATTTAGAATCAGTTCTTTAACCTGGTTTTGAGAATCAATTCCTAAAAAAAAGATTAGACATATCGTTGGTATCGTCGGTACCATGAAGATAATCAGTGCAATGGCTGCCGTCAAAACCACGTAACTAAATATCAAATAGTATCATAACGTGCCTCCACGGAACTGTGATTAGTACACGCGACTATCGTTCGCAAGATTGTGGGGTCAATTCCCGATACAGCCATCTAAAAATAAATATATACATCTATATGTATAAATATATGTGAGCGACGTTCACCTCGATGTGTCTGACGAACACATCGAGTAATCGAGTAATCAACAAGTCTAGTCAATGCTTCTCAAACTGTGACTTTCAGAATCGTCGTTAAATTGTAGGTTTCGTTAAATCGCCCTAAAAATAGAATGCGTGTAAGGTCACTGAATGTGCGAACTCTCTCATATTTCATTCAAGTAATGCTAGGGAATTTGTGCTCTTGTAATGTACTTCTGAAAACGTAAAACACTTTGGTCACATATTTGAATTAATGCGTACATGCAAACTTTTGTGGATTTTTTGGTATTCCATGTATTGCGTATAAAAATATAGGCTTAACCGTTTTTCGGTTTCAAAAATAAAGTTAAATAAAACATACAAACTTTAAAACTTGTATTTCCTTATAATACTTGAACCTTGTCTGTCATTATGTACGAAATGTCATTCAAATGACCGCCTCTGCATTGATTGTAGTAGTGAATCCTTTAGGTTCCGCCAACATTATTTTCGAAAAACAAACAGCCACTTTTTCCGGATGCAATGGCTTTCCATTTTGTTCTCCGAGACCCAAATGCGACAGTTTTGCTTGTGGACGTAACCACCGAGTGAGAAATGAGCTTCTCGCTGAAGAAAATTTTATTTTATTGAAAGCCCACGTTTGAACCACCACTTTTGTAGTATAATAAGTTTTAACTATTTTTAGGCTTTCTTCGGTTGTTACACGATCCATATTCGTAAATGGCAAACTTTTCACTAACTTCAGTTGACTGGTATTTAACAGCTGATAGCCTTGCCAGACTGGCGGCTTTAAAATTACTAAGTAGATAACCCTTTATTTATACCTATGTACATATTTTCTTTTTTTTTATAAAAATATTTAGTGTAGTATCTTCTATATATATAAAAATGAATATCTGTCTGTCTGTGTACAAAAATAGTTTGTAAGAGAACTCCTCTCACACGGCGTACCCGATCTTCATGAAACTTTCAGGGCTTATTCGTGTCGGCCAGGAGAAGGTTTTTAACTATGTCCGAAGGTCGAAATCGAGGCGAGTGACATGATAAAGACAGACAGATATTCATTTTTATATATATAGATTCTACTGTTGTCAGTGAACTCCTCCTAAACGGCTGGCCCGCTTTGCATAAATTTTTGTATATGCGTCTGGGTGGTGTCCGGGATGGTTTAGATTTACAATTCGGTCCAATTGGACAAAGGGGCGTGGTACCTCCCATACGAACAAAAAATTAAAAATCAATTATTTTTGCTCCTGCTTACGGTATTTGAACAAAATTTGGTGCGTGGGTTTGATATACATATCTTAAGTACTACTGCAAATATGGGCGGGATTGGACAATGGGGCGTGGTACCTCCCATACAAACCATAAATTAAATATCCAATATTTCTGCTCCTGTTTACGGTATTTGAACAAAATTTGGTACATCGGTTTGGTGTACATATCTTAAGTGCTGCTGCAAATATGGGCGGGATTGGACAATGGGGAATGGTACCTCCTATACAAACCACAAATTAAAAATCAATTTTTTCTGCTCCTGCTAACGGTATTTAAACAGAATTTTGTTTAACATTGAAACATTTCCAATAAAAATAAAATTTGAAGGCAAAGCAACGTTTGCCGGGTCGGCTAGTCGATACTATAACTTTGACAAAGAATTACAGAAAATATATATAATATAATATAATATAGATATAAAGTTTTCTAATTTTTTAATCCCTCAAAAATATAGCCGATGGTACAAATAAAATGAAATCGGATATAAGTGAAGTAGAAGTATATACGCTGTCAATGTCTCAAATTAGTCCCACCAACACGACTAGCGCAACGGTTTTTATTTATTAGAGAGTAAATGGTATTATAATGCGCTTTAGGGGATTGAAAACACCTTTTGGAGTTTCGTATATCTCTTCCCAATTATAAAGGTACTTATATTTCTATAATCTAATACAAAATACTTTAATCTATTACAACCGGTTTTTTAAACTGCTTTCAAATATAAGTTTATGCCCACCTACATTATTGTATTTCTATCTATCTGATTTGCAAAACCGATTTGAAAATCCAGTTCCAAAATGCGGTCATCAACTTCTGGAATATAAAGAGTTGGTTAGTTAACCCAGTTTCCAACTCATTTGTAGCAGTATTTTTGATTTAATAATCGGAAAACTTACTCAGCCTTATTAAAAGAATAAAGATCTCTAGTAAATAACTCTTATGTCCAATTCCATTATTGTTCACTTTCGGATTTATTTTTCGGAGAAAAATATCAGTTTTTTTTTCAAAGTTGGGTATTTTTTTCAAATCCCGAAGTGGGACTACTGTAGCCATTAGATTTATATAATAATGGATTAAATCAGACCTTCATGAAAAATACGGATTTTGCGAATGTTTATATAGAAATGCATAAGACAAATGTCATAATCTTCGACCTAATTATGAATCTTCTAAGCATTGTCCAAATGGCGAAGTATTAGACCTTCCGAAATTTAAAATCGAAACAATTATAATTGAAAAAAAATAAAAAATAAATGGATTATAATTGAAAACTCATTGATTTTTAAATAAACTAATATTTTTCTTATGTAAAAAACGAATAAAAACATTTGTTTTGTATCTCAAAAATCTGACGTGATAGAAAAAAACCAATTACAGATTCAAATTCAGCCCACCAAATTAAGAAATTCAGCCCACCTTAAGAAAGATATTTGATTGCTCCAGTCCAAAACCTTGTTGACTAGTGTTATTTTTTTCATTCAATAAATTTACGAGCAATGGATGGAAATTTTCTTTTCACGTTCTGTTCTGGTTGCTCGTGAAAAAGTTTAACGTCATTGCCAGCTTTTCTTGTATTGGTTTACAACACCGAAATCGGAACAACTTATTAGTTTCGCCGCAATATGTTCGATAATATATTCGCAAAATTGTATATTGTTGTGTTTTTTTTTTTATTGCTATTTCATTTCACCAGTTTACAAATGTATCATCGTACATATTATGACTCAAAAATTTAAGCTTTCCGATTTTAGTGTTGGAAACCAACAAAAAAAGGTTGATATTGCCACCCAAAAAAGTACTGGCAATAAGAAGAAACTGAAGATGGCAAAAATCGTTAGGAATGCGACCGAAAGGATTTTTTCAATACAAGCATTTTTGATCAAAAAAACAAAACTGAGAAGAAAGGGGGAAAATAATAGAATAAATAGCCAAAGCATTTACAACAAGTAGTCGAAACAAAAATTGTGAAATCTTTTATCAACTATCAGAAAAAGATGTTATGAAATTCGTTATTCAAGGACGTAAAAGAGGCACGAAAGAGGACATACATGGTACAATCATCTAAAACTAGCGACATAAAGTATATTCCCGATGTTTAGCAGATGTTTACTGGGAGCAATGGCTCGAACTGACAATGCATTTTTGGAAATTTGCATTGATATGGGGTAAAGCGGCAAATAATAGATATAGAAATGGTACCAACAAAAGTAGACGCTGTATAAAAAGTGGCTACAAAATTCATACTACTAGGAAGAGAAAAAGGGATTTAGCCACTTGTCCCATAAAATGCCCTATCACTTTTGTGCCATTTATTCTTCCCATATCCTCTAAAAGGCACGAAAGAGGACATACATGGTACAATTATCTAAAACAAGTGGCATAAAATATATTCCCGATATTTAGCAGATGTTTACTAGGAGCCGCTAGCAATGGCTCGAACTGACATTGCATTTTTTGGAAATTCGCATATATATATGAGGTAAAGCGGCAAATAGTAGGTACAGAAATGGTACCAACAAAGGTAGATGCTGTATAAAAAGTGACTACAAAATTCAGAGAAAAAGGCATTTAGCCACTTGTCCTATATAATGCGTCATCACTTTTGTGCCATTTATTCCCCCATATCATCATAAAGGCGCGAATTTCGAGATATCCGTTTCTCTATTTTGTCTTCACTATGGGAAAAAATTTTCTGTGTTATTTTTCACTTGATAATTTGATGCTCTTTTGATCGCTTCCGCCCACTGTGCCATTTCATTATAAGTTCTTAGAAATTTTCCCTTCACATCTCCTCCTTGAATCTCATGACCAAGCTTTCAAGCATTTTCACGAAAATATCATTGTGGTGTGTGGCGTGGCCATTTTCTAGTATTTTCAACTCCTTTTTCTTTCTCTTATTTACCATCCATCGAGCACAAGACCAATCGATTATCTGCACTTCTAATTGTGCAAATACAAAAGGAAACTGGAAAAATCCCATTAAAATGGTCATGGGCAGCTGATGCCGCAGCCCAGTGTCGAAGGAAATGTTATGATGTTCATATGATTTTCATAATGTTGGTTCTCGGTAAAATGTAAGAGACCCCACAATTTCCATGAAAATTAAAGGAATTCATTGCAACATCTCCTCTTTTGTTCTCGAGAACATGAAACATTTACCAGTTGTTGTTACCATATTATTTCGTTTGCTTTTGCTTTTGTTTTTGTTTCTTTCGTAATTCTATACTTTACTTAGACCATTGTTGAATGATGAATTAGATCCATTCGCTGTAGCTGGAATTATGATAAAAAGAAATCAACATAAGTATGAGTCGTGTTCTGAGCTTTACATATGGGCATGATTACATTACATAGATGAGTACGATTTCATAAGAAACGTACTCACATGTATGCAGATCTTGTTTAAGAATCACAACATTTGATGTACACACGAAACATTTTAATTTCTTCAACACCTTTATCTGTCGGTTCCTTGGTTAAATACTTGTTTCCTCTGAGATAACATCTTCGCATTCCAGTAAACAAAAGTTAAGTTTTCGTAAACTCTTTGATATGAATTGTTAACAGAATAACAATTTCCACCAATTAGTTCTATGAACGCCGTGGAGAGCTATGAACAACTTTACGTTACGTTAAAAAAAAATGCATTTACATAAAATTAACGTTCATTAGGTTAGTGGTGAAAATTCATCCTCGGAATTTTGTAGTTTGATGAGTCAAATTATTTCCTAATTGGTGTAAAATGTATGTATACAAATTTTAAAAGAAATCGAGTGGTTTTACGACGGCTATACCAAAACTAGCCAAAATGATGTGTAGATGGCGCCAGTAGTTTGGGAAAAGCATTTTCGCGAAAAATAAAAACCTTATAAAAAATATGTTTTAAGTTTCACGGCGCCACTTTGTTTAGTACTTTTATTTGAGCCATCAAAAGTAAACGATCTCAATGAATTTGTAAACGTGGAAAAAAATTGGTCACCGTTATGTAATTCAATATTTCCATTTGAAAGGGCTCCGCCCAACCAATATTACAGCCAGTTCTACTCTGGGGTAGTATACTCCTTCGTTTACAACTGTAAAATATTGGGCAGCAGAGTTTAAACGAGGCCGTACAAGCTACCAAGATCAACACCATATAGTGATGAACACATATAGTGGTCGTCCACTTGAGATGTCCACGCCAAACACTGTTAAGAAAATCCACAAATTGGTATTGGATGATAGTCGGCTGAAGGTGCGTGAACTAACTGAAATGATAGGCATTTGAACAAGTTTCATACATCGTATATTGACCGAAGATTTGAAGATGAGAAAGCTGTGCGCAAAATGAATGCCGCGCTTGGCTTCAATAGATGTTACGTTAAAATGTTTAAGTAGAGCATTGCAAACAAAAAACCGAATTTTTGTGTCGATTTATAGCCATGGATGAGACATGGGTGGTGGACCCACCTGAGACAAAATAACAGTCAAAGCAGTGGACTGAAATAGGGGAATCGTGTCCAAAAAAAGGCGAAAACGGTTCCATCTGCAGGCAATCGAAGAACGCATAAAAATAGTTAAAACTTACTATAAACGTGGTGATTCAATTGTGTGCACTTTTCGTGCCTTACGGGGCGGTTATGGCCTTCATAATCGACATACTGTGCAAGGAATTGGCAAGATTATAAAGAAATTTGTGGTCAGACCAGCGCATCATCGCAATGTAAACATTGCCAAAAATATTGCTTCTGTTGGTGAAAATGTGGCGGATAGTCCAAATTTCAATTCAAAGCTCTGTAGCCGTATGACCACAGACTTTATTTTGCCTACAATTCACGATTATGAACTGGACGATATGTGGTCTCAACAAAATGGTGCCACGGGACACACAACACTACCAATTTTGGCTTTATTGCATGTGCAGTTTTTCAGAAATCGTAATTTCACTTTTTTGGCAACGTCAATTGCCACCAAGATCATGGGATTTGACGGCGTTAAACTTTTTTTGTGGGGCTATGTCAAGTACCGTGTTTACATGGAAAATCCCCAAACGTTGGACCATTTGAAAACCAAAATTCTTCAAGCTATCGCTGAGGTATCGCCCGAAATGTGCCAAAAAGTAGGCGAAAATTATCTCAAAAGAATCCACTGCTGCAACCAATCTGAAGGCGGCCATTCAAATGATATTGAATTCCGTTCATAACATAACATAACAGCAATGACCAAGCATTATAATAAAATAAAAGTTTCGTTGAAATCAAAGCTTTATGTGTGTTTTATTTGAACCGAAAAATGGACAACCCGGTATAATCCTAGAAAACATCACCATTGCCATGAGTGCTATATTATGAGTCATTTTCTTTTTTTTTTTTTTTTGTACCGATTACCCTATACCCCAAATTGAAGCAATCTGGTAGTTATTCCAGTTCCCAAATTTTACAAACTTGCTCCAAAACCAGAGCTACCAACTTGGTTTATACAGATCGGGTCAACGAGTACAATTCATATCTCTAACGTTTTTTTTAATTCTAAAACTGTAAAAGCCAGAGTTGCTATTTTCTCCAAAGGTCAACGGATTTGAACCGTAATTTCATCATAAAGCCATTAAAACAGAATATTGCGACATAACTTATTGGAGGTGTATAGACCCATAATAGAGAGTAGTTACGTCCGTCTTCACTATTTGCAAAAAAAAGTAAACCGGAAAAAAATTAATCTTCAAATTGTTTAAAAATTGGATATTTTTGACTATTTCTGAGTTGCCGCTGTATTTTCCACAATTTTTTTTAAATTCACTAAAAAATTTACATTAGCAGACGTTTTCATAGGAATTTCTTAGATACCAATAAACGTGGTCTTTGACCTAATCGTCCCACACCTAAGAGTTGCCCGATTTTCCCTAAATTTAACACCTAGACCAGGCATTGGACCCGCAAATTTCAAAATTCATACAAATTTCAATTCCTCCTACAATTAATCATAAGCCTGATGTTCATATTCCTTAGTTTAAGCTAAGTTTTGTTCATTTGAAGCTAAGTACGATTGGACTCCGTATCCTCTTTCCACCCTGCAATTTCCCATTGCACGCAATCAAAAGAAACCTTTTTCATACTTCCAGGTATTTCACCAATTCCCTACCTAAATTCGTTATCGCGACAACAATGTAAGAAGCCATTTTCCCTCAGCCTCAACAAATTGTGAGAATTTCAGTTCATTTCAGTTAAGTTCAGTTCGATTCAATTTAATCTATTTCCACATAAAGCGTGGAGGTCAAGCAAAAGGTTAAATATGGTTGAAAGCAACTCCCACCACAGACCAGAGGCAGACCAAGCCGAACAACTCACACCGCATCTATTCAGAGGCTCAGTCAGCAGCGAGTCCATTGTTGTTATTATTCACTTTAAATTGAACATGCAAAACAAATTCAAGGAATCACAGTAACAAACGAAACTACCTACAATAAAAAAAAAACGCAAGCAAAACTCGAGAAAAAAAAACTGACTGAATGATCAGACATTAAACGGTTTTTGGGCTGGCGGCAAGGAAAAAAGTATAAGAAATAAACTGCAAATAGTTAACTACTGCGTTATTATTACGAACAGGTATAGGCGAGGGTGTCGGAGATTCACAGAGGGGAGCAAATAAAGACTTAAAGATTTGGACGAAATTACACCGTTAACATTTTGCAACGGTTAAGCTTCTGTCTGTTCTAGCGCAACTGTTTGAGCGAGTGAGTAACTCCGCTCATATGGCGATCGTCGTAGTCATAGTTGTCGTCGTCATCCAACCATGAGATTAAATTTACTGAAAATGCGATTATGAAAATTTATCTTAACTGCATTACTTACATACGTGTACGTACTTACATGTATGTGTACGTATGTACGTGTATTATAGAAGAATTGCGTTATTTATGTAAGTTTTCTAAATGAATTTGTTTGACGGCTCTTTGCCATAACGTAGGTGAGAAAAAAATGCAAGAAAATCTTACTAGAGATGGTAACTATGGTTGTATTGATGGTACTATTTTAATTTCCAAGCTGGGGTATTTTTAGACAACAAAATAAATTTCAAAAAAAAATACACAAAAAATATTTCATCAATTTTACGAAACGTTATCAATCTTGTTCAACGTTTGGATTTCGAGAAGCGAGGAAAAGAAAATTCGGTAACGTTGCCTATTTCCGACATTTAAGAAGTAAAAAAAACTAATCACCCAGAATAACGATTTAACTCGGAATTTACCACTTTGAGGGATTAAGTGATTCTCGAAAAATTGCCATTGTGGGAAGATACGAAATTTTCGAATCGCCCTTAGATGACAACATGTGTCTTAAGGAAATTAATAACAAAAAAAAACTTGTTTTTACTTATATCAATATTTAGGGACATTACATTTTTTGAAAAATTGCTATAACTTGTGAAGTACATCGGAATTTGGAATGGGGAATATTTGCCGAAATAAGTAGAAACCTAATAATGATAACGAATAAAATCTACTTTGCCTAACTCCAAGTCGCTTTTTCTTGCGAACGCAGACATATACTAGGTAAAGTATTTTATAATGTTTTCTTTTGAATTTGATAGAATCTGAAAAATTCATCAAACCATTTTCATATCTCTAACTCCTTCAATGAATGCTCTCATACAAATAGAAAACTACGGTTTGATTTTTCAGTGCAGAATTTTCACGAGTTCTCTTATGTAAAACTCAAATATATTCAGTTAGCATTAGCATTTTTCAAAGCAAAGACATCCGAACATCGCTTACAAATTGTTCAAATGCATAACGAAAATTCGTATTCTTTAAGGAATGTTCATGATTTGAAACCGAACCTACCTGTCACTGTTAATATTTATACAAAATAATTGTTAAAAGTTAATAGCAAGCCCTTGGACTTATCTACTCAAATAAATATTGCTTAAGTTTTGGTAATTTTTTTTTTTTTTTTTTTTTTTTTTTTTTTTTTTTTTTTTTTGAAAATTAAGAAGCAAAAGCTTAACAAATCACCCGCCATATTTCACATCTCACGATTAATATTTTAAGCCAAGTCTAGAGATTTACCTTAACTTAGGCACGAACATTTTTGTATCAAAAGAAAACTATTTGCCATATTATTTTCTCAATTTATGTTGAAAACGTCTACTCGCGTTATACTCACCAGGAATGTCACCCTTTTTTAAAACGAAAAATTTATATTTACTTGTGAATAACGCTTATTTGCATATTAATTTTTGTTTCTCATTTAAAGGCAGGTAACGCATTGACTTTTCACGGTGAAACTCCATTCAAAACCGAAGATAGTAAAATTTGAATCTAAATTCTTCCCCCACACAGTATTATGTTCTTTCACGAGGAAAATTGTCTTATCTGGCAACGCCAACCTTTATTTTTGTGAATTTCCAACACTGAAATCGGAATAACATACATTTTTACTTCGCAATATGTTCGATAACAAATTTTTAAACTTGAAAATAAAATAATAATAAAGAAAGACTCAACTTAACAATTCTACAAATGTGTTATAAAGTGAAATCATCAGCTGTTCCCATTTCAGTGTTGGGAATCAATACGTGAAGAGCTGACATTGCAGCTAAATTTTTTCACGACCAAACAATGTTTTACTAAATGTCTTTTCTCGTGGAAAGAACAAAGTACATTGCTTTAAATGGAAAAATAATTTCAGCCAAGTAGCTGCTACCAAAATTGAGCATATTTGATTGCATTTTGAAGCATCCCCTCTTAGTTTTCTCGATACTTTAGGCAACAAATTTGACAATTCTTCTTCAATATCCCCATTTAGGACTGCCGTATTCTGTGCCTTCAAATATCTGCATAGAGGGAAGTGTGGAGCTATCCAATTGAACTAAGAGGAAAACATAACAATTTCCACTTAGAAAACAAATTTTAGTTAAGTCTTAATATAAATGTGGTATAATTTGTGTCAACTCATTTATACCTGTATTGTGTAAAGGAAACTGAGGAACAAATTACGTTCATTATGAATGCAGAATATGCTAACTTCAAGAAATTTTTCAAATATTTCAGAGAAGTGAATTCAAAAACCGATTATCCTTTATGTTTAATTCTATTCTTTTACTGCTGCATTCTAAAAGAAGTTTTGTTTTTTTTCAATTCATCTTCTTTATTGAATCTTTCTTTTGAAATTTACAATAAGTATTCAAATCTTAATCCTATCTTAAACTAAAGTATCCTGCCATTGCCGGATCTTATTTTTTGTGAGCCGAACTTTTTATCACCGGACCAAGTCCAGCGTATCCTTTCTTCTTAGCCGTATATGACCGGGAAAATGTTGAAGATTTTGAGCTAGTGGGTTTGAGTGGGAGGACAACTTCGATATATATGGCCTGCTTAATTTTCCTATTTCCTCGGAAATATAAGGAATGTTTAAATCCTTGTGTATGTTATCATTCCTAATATACCATGGGGCACCACAAATTTGGCGCATTGTTCTTGATTGTCTTCTCTGTAGCTTATTTATGTTAGAAGCCGATGCCGTTCCCCACAACTGCATGCCGTATGTCCATATTGGCTTCAATATAGCTTTGTAGATGGTGATTTTATTTTCCAAAAGATAAAAGAAGTTAATAAGTCGTTTCAGATGCGAGTGCAGTTTAAAAAAATCTGTTTCCGTCAAAAAATTTTTACTCCCCCAATAAGACATATCCTGGTGTACTAACTTAATGATTTCATGGTGGGGTTGTAGGTCAAATTTGATGCCTTCTGGTAAAACTGATCACGTTGGCATATGCGTTATGTATCAAGATTTGCGTTCATAACGTTTTAGACTGAGCAATGAGCACAATTTAAACAGTAAAATATTTACTTGATAAATAAGATTTTTTTTGAATTTGCTGTTAGGAAAAAAGTTAACCATCGCGGAAAAAATTAAAACTGGTATAACTACATTTGAATAACATATTTTCAATTTAAAAAGTTTGTAATCAAAAAATACAATTGATTATGGAAAGACGCTAATTTCGAATACATCTTAAAAGTTTCTCGGTGCAAAAGTAGGGTAAACAGATCCATAAGCAGCAGGATCTCATAAAAAATTTGGATCCATCATATTTTCGTACATACACCTCGTATGTATGTCTTCGGCGGGTGTTGGAAACCTGGTATTTATTGAAAATATGATGGATCAATATGTTTATTTAGATACAGGGTGGCGCAATAGAACGTACATATTGCATCATCTTTTTTTGCGGGGTAGAAAAGGCGCGGGCGGGGGAGCCCCTACATCGTTGGGTTGGCGGGCTCATGGAGTTTTAGTCGCTATGAATCACTTCGACGGGAAGCGTGGCGCATTTTGCGTGCGCGCATATTTACGAGAACTCCCGTTCATATGTTGCTACTAGGCGACTATATTGTGCTGAATATGGACTACGGCGAATTAGTGAAGCTCCGAGTGCTAATTTAATTAAAATATGGGTAAAACGTTTTGAAGAGACCGCTTCAACATTTAAACCACAAGCAAATGGTCGCCCAAGAACATCTAGGACCGAAGACAATGTTGAGAGAGTTATGGAGTCAGTACGAGGAAATCCACAAATGTCGACTCGCAAGAGATCGTCTGTCTTACAAATATCGCGACGAAGTTTGCAACGAATTTTAACATTGGATCTTAAACTGCATCCATATAAGCTGCAATTAACACAAGAATTGAAAGAGTATGACTTCATAGCAAGGCTCGCATTTGCTAATGAAATGCTTAATCGATTTTCCAATTTTGACAATATCCTTTTCTCTGACGACGAGGCTCATTTCCTTATGAATGGGTTCGTAAACCGTCAAAATTGTCGTTACTGGAACAGTGAAGTTCCAAAATCAAACACCAGAAACCATTGCATAGTCCTTAAGTGACAGTATGGGCAGCAATCTCAGGCAGAGGAATAATTGGTCCTTTTTTCTTCGAAAATGCGCGGGACCAAAACGTCACGGTTAATACAGAACGCTATGTTGAGATGTTGGACGCATTTTTGTCTCCAGAAATGGAAAGTTCAAGAATAGTGAATTCCAGAACTTGGTTAAAACAAGATGGAGCTACCTGCCACACGTCAAATGACTCCATGGCGGTGGTGAAGCAGATGTTCCCTGGCATAGCATAGACTGATTTCGAAAAGAGGTGATATCCCATGGCTCCCACGTAGTCCAGACTTGACGCCTCTTGACTTTTTTTTGTGGGGATACCTCAAACGCAAAGTCTACAGTAATAATCTAAGAAACATCGTTCAGCTCAAGGAGAATATCTGTGGTGAAATGGCAGCCATTACACCAGTATTACTGAAAAAAGTTTTCAATAATTTTCGTTTGCAGTTAGAGGAGTGCCGTCGTAGAGAGCGTCACCATTTAGATGATGTTATTTTTAAAAAATAAACCCCATTTATTACTCTACAATGCCTTAGATTTATCTTAACCATACCTTTTGTATTTATTTTTTAATCTATTTTTTAAATATGTACGTTCTATTGCGCCACCTTGTATTTTGAAGAAAAAAAAATTACGGGACAGTGGTTTAAAACGGGGTTTAGATGGCGACTACTAGTTCCAACAAAACAACGACCCAAAGCAAACAGCTCACAATGTAAAAATATATGGCACATATGCCCTATGGACCTCCTCAAGGCCCAGACCTCACTGAGCACTTTTTTGGAAATTTTAGAAAGAAATCCCGAAAATATGAAATCATAATTCATAAATTATCAAACCACAAAAACCTCGGCATATCCAATGAATAAGTTATTAAAGGCCGTTTTACACAATAAAGGCCAAGACCAACCAAGTATTAAAAGAGGCAAAATTTTCGCTATGTTTTATAATTTTCCAAGTAAATATTTACTATTTTAACAGGTGTGTCCTTACTTTTGCGCTGCAAAATTCAGATGCTATACAAATATTTTTGTATAATTATGCTTTAATGAAGTAAAGGTCTTTGTTTTTTTTTAACTAAGTTATTATACTTTGTTTATGTGTTTTTAAATGTTCTCTTTTTTATGGTTTTATCTTCTTAATGAGAAAAAATTGAAGAAACTTTAAAAACATGCTGATGTCTCCTTAGTTTTGCGGGTCACTGTGTGCATATTTTTTCTTATGTGGAAGAAATATGTTTTTGTAAGATACTCTACGTTCTTTGTCAGAAGCAAACATTTTTTACTATGGAAAGAAATTAAGAAAAAAATTTTTATATTTTTACTGAAAAGGGAAAATTTTTATTATTTTTTATTCATTTATTTATTTTATTCATTCATATTATTAGAAAATGGAAGAAATTGATATTCTTAGGTAATTTCCTATTGTTTTCCCCCTTTGATGCAATACATTTTGGAGTTAACTTATTCTGCTACATTTTCTTATGAGAAAATCTGTGATTTTTTCACATTTCCTTAATTTCAGTTGTCATCGCTGTTGCTCACTGGAAAACGGGTAATTTTTTTCTCATATCTCATTTCGCTACTACTTGTTGCAAAATGACGTAATCATTAGCCAACGTTCCGTTCTGTATACAAAATATGTAATAACAAATTAAGGGGAGTTTTTCTTTCCATACTATAATATTTCAGTTTTTTGCAATTTCTCGTTTTGCTTTTTTTCTGCACCCATTTCTCGTTTAAATCACCGACCATCCAGAACATTTGTATAGCGATGATAGCGATGATGATGACTGACCATCGTCATCCTTCTCATCACCATCATCATCATGCAATATTCAAGTAGTTTCTCATATCCATTACTAAAGGGGTACTACGTGGGGATACGAGGGACTGTGTGATGAATAATATTAAGCTGAGGAAAACGGACGGTACCAGTCATACCACACTTGAATTGTGAAATTTATTGTGTTTTTCGCAATTTTTTGTGCGAGATAATCATACTTTGTTGCTGTTTTGCTTTATAGGCCATTGTTTTGCATTTGTTGTCGTTGACGCAGATGCAAAAACGAAAAGTTAATACAATCTGGAATTGAAAAACAAGATTTTATGCCTTTTAATAGAATTCACTCGCACAGAAAAGGTCACCGTCACCGCCACCGGCAGCCACTGCTAACAACATTTGTGATAAATTTTTATAATTGAGTTTTGCTTCTTACTAATGCGATAATAATTCTAAGAAATGAGGATAAATCACAGGAGAAGAACGAATATTTTAGATGAATATACACATAAAAGGGAAAAGTGAGGGGTATATTGAAGGGATGTACTGTAGCATACATACATAACTATCAATGATGCATAATTAGATGTCATAATTGTCGTTTTTGTGACCTGTTTATAAAATGGTCTATGCGCCATCTATCTTGCACAAATTGCATTACGACTCATTGTCAATAACTGTTAAAGTTGTGTTATAGAAGTATGTACGAACTGTACTCACAGGCACACATTGAACTCTACATATAATAACAGGGTTTATTGCTAGCTATCGTATATTAGTGGCAATAATTCAGAAACTACAATCGACATGCCTGCAACAACTTTTCTGAGCTCAATTACAATCAGGTGAAATCTATGGGAGTCTATAAGCGACACACAACCACCCGCGCAATAATTTCCATATTGGCAAATTGATAATAATAAAATAAAAATCCGATAGAGGGCATACGCATCATGACGTCATAGCACACGTATTTCTTGATAAATGGCATCTCTCAGCTATTTGCTATAATATTTTATGGGAAATTTATCAAGTAGTTTAAATTTTCAAAGGTTTAAAGCAAGAAAAACTTCAATTTATTTGCAAAATTGCGTAAATATATAGTTTCCGGTAAAAAATTTTAAACATGTAAATATAGTTTACTTTGAAAAAGCATTTACATGTACACATATGTATAACGTTTACAGTCAGGAGAAGTCAAGTCCAAGTAGAATAATATTTATAGATCATCACCAGCTAAGTTAGAGATTATCACCATTGAAACACACCTTGTGTTTGGAATACTTTAACAACATCTTAAAGGAAAGATCTTCATTTGGCGACGAAGAATGCTAAAGATTATCACCATTGAACCATGCCTCTGAAATATTTTAACAATAACTTAAAGGAAAGATCTTCATTTGGCGAAGAAGAAAGTTCCATCCAAATTAGGTGCAGGTTTACACGAGCACAGTACCGATGCTCAAATTCAACAAATTTCTTTAAGAATTGATAGATGCACCATAATTGCTATATTCAATCCCCTGCAAATAATTTTATTTTCAAATATGTAAAAATGATTGGGGGCAGCGAAGTTCACTAACTTACGTCACATAATCTAAGACACGGGGGCTTGTTTTGATGTATTGGCCAAATCATATCATATGGCAAAAATGTTAGGATCAACCAAAACATTGGACCCTTTACGTTCTCCAATAACTTGTTAAACTCTTAGAAGGAGAATACCGATAAAATTACTTGATTATTGTCATACATTGTTTGAATGATAAGTTATGCCTCAATACTTTGTTCATTTCTTTTTGTTCTATATATTAAAATGATTTGGTCGCCTCCTATCGTACATTAATTGCACAATTCCAACAAAATTTACCGTTTAATTTAACGTAACTTATCTAAGCTTTGTCGTGCGTTACTTGGTTTTATTTTATAAACTATGGCTCATACATGGGGAATGGTGTGCACAACGTTTCATTACAATTGGACGAATTTTATATGAGCCTATACGGGACACATGGACAAATACGCACAACCCTATATATGAGGATTTAAATGTAATAAATCGTTCATAGTATATTATATATTATCTGTAATATTTTACAAACTTTCGCTTTCTTCTAAGGAATAATGTATTAAACATTCATTATAACCTGTTAAATATATTAGGAATCTGATAGGGACACACAGACATACCTATATAATATAATTCAAATTCCAAACTCCTGTAAGCCTCCGCAATCATTTAGAAAATGTCTTCAAGTTTTTAGATTAGCAAAAAGTGATGCATGCGGTATAGTCTGTTTAGTTATTGATGTACTCGTATATTATATACATTTGAAGAGAATCTCACAAATCATTTAGAATCATAAAAAAACAAACTGTTTTAGCTCTCAAAAAAAAAAAAAAAAAAAAAAAATATAAAAACGCAATTGATCTTAGACCTAATCTATTTCATAAGTTAATGAAATTCAATTATATTTGTAATTTCTCGAACTTTACAAGGGTAATTTAATGATTAAATTGTATTATTTGTGTTGTTTTCTTCTCTGTGTTCTTTTATTTTGATTGATAGATGTTATCCCCTTAGCTGTCAAAGCGGTTATGGGTGCCAATGACAACTATCAATTTCAATTGACAGATTACTATATTCCATTGTAAAGAAATACATGAACAAAGCTGTACCGCTATTGAGTGCAAGTGTTATCCACAGAATTACGTTTCGTGGAAAGTGATTTGATAAACGGTGGCACACACTCTCCACGTGCATCTCATTTTACAGTTTTCAACACACAAATTAATTTGTCACATCAAGGTGAAATTTCCCCTAAAAAAACACTTTCCATGATGCTTGAAATAGAGAAAAATCTAATATGGAAACATGCGGTTTTCGACTCATTTATCCCGTGTAAAATTTGATAACAAATTGGAAAAATATTGGCTCGATCGTAAGTTGAACTTAACCCCAAGAGCTGCAAAATGTTGGCACTTTTAAAGGGCGATTTTTTTAATCGTAGTTTTTTTTAATCGAATAAAACACTCAAATTTGCATCATACATTACAATTTTTTATTGGAATCGATAAATTGGTCTGCCATTTAATTTTTAAAGATAATTTCACTCAAATGTTGTCCGCAGTTCCGTCTCAAAATGTCCATTCGGAAGGTTCAATTTTTTGAATAAGCTTGGCCACATAGACTAACGACTTGACATAATCCCACAAGAAATAATCAACAGGCGTTAAATCGCAAGATCTTGGGGGCCAACTCACAGGGCCAAATCGAGAGATAAGCTGCTCACCAAATTCATCCCACATATCCATTGTTTCACGAGCAGTGTGTCAGGTTGCACCATCCTGATGAAACCACATGTCAACCAAGTTCAACTCAGCCAATTGGGACAAAAAAAATCGCATATCATGGCTCGATATCGTTCGCCTTTGACGGTCGTCTTTGAAGAAAAATGGACCCATGATAACACCAGTCCATAAGACACACCGGACTGTTGTTTTTTCGGGATGCATCGGTAATTCATGTATGGCATGAGACTGTTCATCACTCCAGATGCGACAGTTTTGCTTGTTTACGTATCCGTTCAGCAAGAAATGAGCCTCACTGCCGAACACAACTTTTCGATAAAACAACGGATTTTCATTGAGGCTCATTCACCACAAATTAGACGTTGTGGTAGGTCATTCGGCTTCAATTATTTTGTGAGTTGAATTTTATAGGCTTTCTAACCCAAATCGACGTGTAAAATTTTCCATTGGAAAACCAGTGCTGCCAACTTGAAAAACTTAAATCTTAAAAAATCTCCTTGTACATAAAGTAAAAGTCTGTAAAAGCGATTCGTTGGACAAAAAAAGGAAAATAGTAAAAATAAAGTGATAGTAATAGTAAACAAATTCCCCTGCGTCCCACGAGTTGGACATGGGAAAACTCCTAACATTTAGTGAGATCGCACACGTTACTATCTCTAGGCTCGTAATCTTCGTCCCTTGAAGTTGGGTCTGCAAAAAATTGAAGTTCTCAGTGGATCAGTCTTTTATAGCTTCCGATTTAAAAGTTGTCCTTATTGTTTTAAAGAACTTGACCAGTGCCCTAGAAGTGTAACTTACTTGCTTCGTGCAAAATCATAGAATGTCAGCATAACAAAATAATGTCATTGTCATAGGAATGGAACATGGGCGTATAATTTTGTTATTAATCGAACAGTGATTTTCATACTTATTTATACTTCAAAAGTAATTCTTATATCATATATAAATAAATACAGCTCACCTGCTATAATATCCAAGCCCAATTGTGTAGAGACTTTTCATTTTGGATATAATTCTGAAATCGTGAAGTCCAGTTGCAAAAGGAGTTATTTACGGCATTAAGTCAACTACCGGAAAACGAAGAACACCTTAGGTATTTTTGTAAATCTATGACCCGCACATTGTATGTATTTACAGTTAATTGTATCTCAAACGTAAATTTCATTACTGAATATGCCAGCGCCAACTAGCGTACATTAGATGTACTAACCTAGAAATCATGCACAAAAGGTCAACTACATATTTAGGTCTTTCAATTTTTCTAACCTCCATGCCCAGAAAAATGTTGTGTTGGAAATAACTCTGCAATTTTTGGATGAAAATGTCTACGCTTATAAAGGGTGGCGCATAAGTAACGTTAACGGCGACTATATTGAATGCGTTCTTGTGCATCATTTGTTTTTAAATCGTGAACCAATTGCATCTTATATGGGAAAAAAGATAACATATCGCACCCTAAATACAAAAGGGGCACAACTCAAAAATTGTCAAAATCTACTTTTTCCCATAAACTGATTCACATTACACATCTCTAACTACTATAAAAATTTCCGTCTCACCACTATCTTCTTTAACTGGAAAATGCCGTTATGTCTATTTTTATGTCAAGTGTGTTGCTTCTGCACCATCAACTAAAGTTTGCCTCTACTGAATAATAGAGAATTTTGTGTTGTGCCCCTTTTGTATTTAGGGTGCGATATGTAAAATTCTTTGCAAAGATCGCCTAGACATCTCTGACTGCTGAGAACGTCGCCTGGTGGAAGTTTCGGTGTTTTCCCCAATACCTTCTTGCACTTCATTTCGAACTGCACGAGATCTTCCAGCACGCGGAAGATCACAGACAGCCCCTTGTTGCCCAAAACGCTCAACCAATCGGTAAATTGTTGGAGCGCTAGAAGCATTTCGAACATGAAAGAAATTTCGATATGATCTAAATAACCGAATGCTGACTTTCAAAGTAAAATTGAACAACTTTAGTTCTTTGTTCTGTGCTAAGCCTTTCCATCATAAATTTCCCAAGTATTATTTAGTTAGTTCGAAAAAAAGACTTAAACAAAAAATGTATTCACTGATCAAATCTTAACGTTGCTTATGCGCCACCCTATATATTGGTTTTGTTTTTTCAAACATTTTTTGATGGTCCCCTTGTTTTGAACGGAACCACCAACAGTATTAAGTCACTGCAAAAAAAGGCCTCGAAATTTCAACACGTGCCGTTATTTAATAAATTTAAATAAATAAATGATTAATTAGAAAAGTTTTAAAAGATAAAATTTCCTCTAACATAAAAAAGATTGACATTTTTCCTTGTTAATAACTTAAGAGAAAAATTAATACCTATATATTACAAGCAACATATCTCCTTCCCACAGAAGTAAAGAGTGAGGGTGAGAAAGTGGAATTGGATAATAAATTCTTCTTCCTTATGAAAAACGGATATTCCTAAGGATTCCCTAAAGGGAAAACTAACATATTTTCTCATATATGAGTTCGTAAAATTAAAAATTTCTTTCCCGATGTGGAATTAGAAAAGTAATCTTAGGGAGAAAGTATTCCCTCAATCGTTACTTTTGCTAGCTAAAGTGGCATTTAGGGAACATTATTTCCTTATGGGAAATCCAGTGGCTCTTTTGTAGTAAAACATTTAATTTCCCATTGGAAAAATATCCCCACAATTGAAATTTGAAAATAAATTTGTCTTTAATGAGTGGAATTGGATTTCTATAAGAAAATTATGTGTTTCCATATAGAAACATAGGCGTTCTTTGTAGAGAGAATTGGTACCTATCTTTCTTTTGGAACTGAGATCTATTTTGACGAAAAAGTTACAGCTGGATATCAATCCTTAGACCGCACATACTCCACTGACTTGCAATCTCTTCGATCTCCTGCACTTCTCCAATTAGTCGCCTCTAAGTTTGGATTCAAATACCTGGCCAGAGACTTGGTCGCCCTCTTGTATACCACCCATAGACATCATTTTCTAAGACATTTCTAGCCGAAGCATTTTGACACATTTACTCAACATGAGTCAACGAAAGTAACCTAATTATTAGACGCGCTTAACTACGTCGTTGTCAGCATAGAACAATCGCGATGCATGGTGCGTACGAAGCTCACCGAAGAAAAATAATATTTTTTGTTGTTGTTGTTGTTTTTTTTTTTTTTTTTTTTTTTTATAAACCAATAAAGAATTTTTGAGTCCTAAAGAATTAAATATTTTTCATAATTTTTTTTTTTTTAATAGAAACGACCCGCTTTGAAAGACGGTGATCTTTCTTTCATTTATTTGAATCATTTGAAAATTATTCGAAAATGTACTTTTTAAGTCTGAAATTTTAAATTTTATAACTTTTAAACCACTTGAAAAAAATACCGCCCGATAATTTTTCCAGTAGAGTTTTTATCCCTATAGAGAATGTCCATTTTTGCGCGTTTCCAGCTTATATGCAGTATATCCTGCTGATACAGGGTGATTGAAGAATATTTCTACCTGAGTGCTACATAAAGATGATGAAATATTTGTTCTTTCTAGAACTACGTCAAAGATGATACTTTTGCACTCTGTGCCTGACTTCAATAAGATAGTATGATTTGTCACATAGGATTTATTACCAACAGGAAGTTCACAAAATATAATCATATTAATGACGATTTAAAGTAATGCATTCTAATGATAATTGCGATAATTTCCGCTGTTATCCTCTAAGCGGCAGTGAATAACGATGTCTCACATGCTTGAACGAGCGTGGGCGGTCGTTTGAATTCATTAAAAAGGTAGCTGTTTTTCCAGAAAAATTCGTCATAGGCTTTTGCTCAGAGAAAATGTTCATAAATTTTGTGCTCACAAAGATAAACGACTTAACACGGATTTTATCAGTTAGAGATATTAAGTATTTAAAAAAAATCGCTATTATAGAAATTTGTTATAACTTTTGATTTACCCGGAATTTTTAGAACGTGCTTAGACGACAACATGTGGCTTAAGAATATTTACAATAGTAATGAAAAGCGCGTTCTTAATTAATTATATCAATATTTAAAGATATGGGATTTGTCAAAAATCGCTGTTTTGAAAAATTGGCATAACTTGTAAATTACTTCGAATTTTGGAATGGCGATTGAACGAAATAACGAATAAACATCTGCTTATTTTTGCATTATGTTTAATATTAGTTCCTTTAATGGAAAGTAAACATGGCAATTCGTTTTTATTTAAATAACTTTAATATGGTAATACCTTTAAAAGTAAAAACAAAACTGGGCCTTCGCCGTTGTTTTCATTGTGAGTTAGTTTTGTTCAGGTGTAATTTCAGTACTTGGTCAAAATAATAAACACATTGCTCAATTCTTTAATATTATCGCAATCTTCTTTTTGCAAAGGCTAGTTATTTTACTGCTGTTTATCTTTATTCATAACAAAATATATGATGAAAATATAGGATGAGGGAAAAATTGTTTCAAGACTAAGAGAAAGTGGCCAAAGTTTTCTTTCTATAGCAGAAACTATGAATCGGTCGCTACTTTTTGTACAAAATGCTTTAAAGCCTAAAAAGCTCGTCGAAACTCACGGAAGACTCAAAAAAAAAAACTTCAAAAACAACAGGTTTCCATATTGTAACACTTGCGAAGAAGAACCCGTTTATATCTTCAAGAGCGATTTCAGCAGAAATTGGAAATGTAATTTCATCGCGGACGGTTCGTCGTAGACTACAAGAAGCACATTTACCAGGACAAATAGCCAGAACAGTCCCTTTGCTTGGACAAAAAAATTTAAAGGCTAAATTGGCGTTTGAAGGAAGTGATTTCAATTGGTCCGGAGCAGATGGTGAAAAAAATGGCGAAACATTTTGTGGAGCAATGAAACAAAAATTAATGTGTTTGGAAACGACTGTGCTCGGAATTTTCGATGCCGTAAGGGTAAGGAATTCCATGTTTGCTTTACAAAGAAGACGGTCAGGCATGGGGCGGCAATGTTATGGCCTGGGGTTGTGTCTCTTGGTATGGTGTCGGTCCGATACATCGAATTACCGATACTCTGAACAGATTCCACTACAAATATATCTAGGAAAATATGATGTTGAACAATGCTGTGTAAAGTATGCCTCTTAGACAGACATTCCAGCCGGATAACGATCCGAAGCATACTTCTAAGTTGGTAAAGGATTGGTTCCAAAATAACAATGTTGCCCTTCTTGACTGGCCAAGTCAATCTCCGGACTTAAATCCAATCCAAATTTTTGGGGAGAGTTGAAAGAAAGAATTGGATATGAGGTTCTTAAAAATAGGGATCAGTTATGGAATTTGTTCAAAAAATACCAGTAGAATCCTGCAGGAAGTTTATTGCCTGCATGCCAAAAAGAGTCAACAAAATAAATGGAAAAAAGTGGATATCCCGGCTAATTCAGCAGAAAAAAACTTGATTTTTTTTACTTTTTTGCTTATTTTAACTACATGTACTTATTATTTTGACCAATGTTTTTTGATTAATTTCTTACTTTTTGCAAAACACTGAATTTAATTTTTGTTTTTTTGTTATTGTTTTAGTATTTATTTTATTTCTAATGTTATAACAAAGGGAATTAGTATTTGTTTTTTCTTTTAATTTAAATAAATTTTCGTCTATGAGCCTTTAAAAAGAAATATAGAAGTCGGTAATATTTCAAAAATATTTACGAAATATGCGTTAAAATAAGTGCAATAATAATAACGAATGTACTCGACTTTGTTTTAACGGCACTTAAGCCGTTTTTCCTTTAAACCATAGTAATTTTTAAACATTTCATTCATTATGATTAACTCATTTTAACTTATTATTCTTCAATATATTTATTGTTTTCCATGAAAAAATTCGCTAGCTAAGACACATTTTCGTATTTGCATGTGTCATTTTGGTCCAATTTCAAGGCTATTTGTATAGAAAATTATTTGTCTCGGGCAATTTTCAAATTTTCATATTCAGACAATTTATTTTCTTTTCAGGCATGAATTTAACATTTCAGTTTTTTTTCGATTTTTATTCATGCTATTATTAAATGTCAAAACATTCACTTTATTTAATTAAAATGAAACAATTTAACACTGCGGGGGGGATTCAAACAAAGTTGGCTGTATGAAATTGCCAATTTACATGGAATATTAAAACAAGCTTAATTGTATGGAACTCCAAGACAAGCTTAACAATAGTCTCTATATCTGTCTGCGCTATAAAAATTTACCGCAATTTAAATAACATTTTGATGAATATCCAACGATTTATTTAGAACTAAAATAAAACTAAATTGTAAATTTACAAAATTATATATATGTATGTACATATGTATGTATAAGTATATTTTCATTATTATAACTAAGTTAATGGTTTTCGCTGTTTAAAAAAATCAACAAAAAAAGCGTATTAGTTTCGACGATAGTTTTTTGAGGTATGATGATGTGTGTGTGTGTATTTTGTCCGTCTCTACCAATGTGCAAGTCAAATTAACCTCATTCCCAGGCCATTGTTAAAAACAACAACCAAAACACTACCAACAATAACAACAACAACATGAACAATGCCAACAATTGCTGCAACAACAATGAAAATAGTTTCTTTATAAAATATTAAACAAAATAAACATGAACAAAATGTCATAGAAATGTTTTATAAACAGCCGAACAAAAAACCCCAAACCAACTTCACTCAACGAATCAAGTTACCAGTAACTGCAAAATCCAAATCTGAAATTCAAACGACAAACGAGCGGACGGACGGACAGTGCAGAGACAATTCAAGTAACCAAATAACACTAACCAACCCACCAACCAACCAGGCAACCGCCAGTATATCACTCTCCACCACTTGACGAAACTCCAACTTGCAACTCCATCACCGTCATCGTCATCGTCATCATCTACTGCCAAAATCAGCGCCATCAGACTTGTGGACGGACGGTTAGACCGACAATGCTCATGTTATAGTTTTGCGCAAATACAAAAAAAAAAACAAAAAACGAAAATACCGAAATCGAAACAGACGAAAATAGCGACAACTGCACCAACAACAACAACATGAACAATGACAGCATTAAACAGCCGCAACAACAACAACAACGACATGCAAAATGTCAAAAATAAAATATATGTTTAACGCTCGTCCGTCTGTGCATCGCCGCTGCAGTTGTAGCAATATTGGAGCGCAAAAAGGAGTGCAAAATGCCACTTGAAGTTGTCGCATGATATTCCGCGAAGTCATGGCGTCTTGGGAAAATAGTTAAGAAACTATAGCATTAAGCTTCACGACGAAGTTGTGATACCCTATTCGCTACATCTGTTCTCAGGTTTAAGGTTTACAACGAAATACTGATACCATATTCCTCACATGTGTTCCCCAATTGTTTAAACAAGTTGGCACAAAATCCAGTGCCAAATACAGGGTTGCCCATTTAGTAGCAAGGTTGAGAAGGGAAAGGATTATTTATTTAGTTAGTGAAATGTGTGCCATTTACGAATATGGATCGTTTAACAACCGAAGAACTCCTAAAAATAGTTAAAACTTACTACAAAAATAGTGATTAACATGTGTTTCAACACGACCGATTTTGACTTTATTGCATGAGAAGTTTCCAGAAAGCGTAATTCCACGTTTTGACGGCGTCACGTGGCTATCAAGATCATGCGATTTGACGCCGTTAGACTTTTTTTTTGTGGGGCTACGTCAATGACCATGTTTATGCGGATAATCCCTAAACGTACCTCTCGAAATGCGACCGAAATGTGTGATCGAAAACTATCTCAAAACGATTCACTGCCGCAACCAATCCAGAGGCGGTCATTTAAATGGCATTGTGTTTGCTGTAAAGCAATAATCAAATATAATGAAATAAAAGTTGTATCGAAATCATATGTGCGTTTTATTCAACTTTACTGTTGAAACCCCACAATGGGTAACCCTGCACATAAATTATTTTGCTATATGAAACTTGTGAATATTAATATTTTTTAAAAAATATTGTAGATAGTTGATGCTATATCCTTTCATTAGACATATAATTCTGTTTTCTTTTTCTGGAAATCCCTTCATATCGCTGATACACTCAGCATATTTAAATTCAAGGCACATGATTTTTCAGTTAAAATATTAAAGTAAAAAAATTAAATTGTGTAATATTGTTAAATATTTAAAATATATTCAATTAATAGTTGCCGCTTCCAATTAAGCACTACCAGCAAAAAAAATGCCGCTTAAAACCGGTAATGAACCTCTCTGGTAATATAGAAGCGCCTGTCTTTAATTAAACTCCTCACAAAAAAACAATAGCAATGTTATCGACCTTGTAAGCAAATCCAGCGATTTCCTCATTCCCAGTTTAAAATATTAAATATGCAGTTAAAACCAAATGCAAAATATCAAATACGGGCTACAGCTGCCTAACAAAGTTTCGTAACATAAATGCAAAAGCCTTTAATTTAATTTCGCTATGGATAAATAAGACTAAAGTAAATCGCTCAAATTTGGAGATTTGGCGATTTTGTTATCGAGACACTGCTTCATTCCCATGCAAAAATTCTACAAAATCACAAGAAGAGGTTATAAAAACATGAAATGTAGTACATAATCTTGCTGGGCCATAATTGCGAAAAATCTAAAATTAGGCCCAATCGGACTAAGTCTTTTGGCAGTTGTACAAATGGAATAATCCTCCCTGAAATTCAGCACATTATATAGATGATCCGCTACTGATCAAAATTTGCAAAAATTCATATATTTTTAATTTCCACTTGAGTGCGAAATTCAAAAAGAATCTGACGATAACTTCTTGTACATTACATTCTTACGGTTTTGCTATCCCCGAATTTTGCTCACGATATAATATCGTATCAGATTGTCTAATTTTGAACAAATGTTGAGGGAATTTACACGTCTATAGTCTTCACTTGAATGCAAAATTTGTAGAGAATCGGCCCAAACCTTCTAATACCTCCCATACAAATGGAATAATGGCCTCTAAATTTTGAGCGAATTAACATGCGTATAGCCTTCACTTGAGTGCACAATTTGAATGGAATTTGATTACACTACAACTATCTTTTGGATATCGTGATTCCTCGCAATGTTTTCATGAATTAGCACATTCGAAGATTTGAAATTTGAAATTAAAAATTATTTTGTTATCAAACTTCGAAAAAACCCCCAATATTTTTGATTTTGTCGTTCATACGTATCATACAAAACCTATTGAGGCAGGTTCCTACGTATGTGATTTAATTATCGATACTTGAAATCGCTTTCAACAATATTTTATTTTTGATCGGTCAAAGATATTCATCATTGATTCTGGGATTATAATTGCTGAATATTTTGATGTTGATTTTAGAATTATTATTGTATAAATAATTTATAAATGTTAGCTTTGAAGAAATTAGTCTAAAGTTCCCATTTTCTCATATAAAACTTAAATCTTCAGTGCAACAAAAACGTTCCTATTTATTTCTTTATTTCGCTCTAAAGGTAACAAAATGAAAACTGTCTGATAACAATACAAATGGTAGCTTTGTTAAACATAGTTAATACCACTTAATGAATTAGATCAACTAAAATTAAGTTTCTAAAAATTAGACTGAATTACCCCGAATTAAATTGAATTATATTGACTTACGTTTAGTTAAGTTGTATCAAATTGAATTATATCAAATTACATTGGACTGCACTGTATTACGTTGAAAATCAATGAATTGCTTTGTAACAAACAATTTGCACAAATTTAGCATAAATTGTAACAGTTAACTATTTATTTGTTAGTGTAAAGACTGCTTCAACCAACCGTGTAATTGAAAACCCCCCTTATTTTGTAACGCCCATGTGACAAGCCAATAGAGCACGGAGGTCTCACAGTTGAAACCAGGAATAAACTCTCTCTCTCTTTTTCCGCCTGGCGTCAACCGGACCACCTCGCAAGTCGCTCTCAACATACCAATAAAAATAAATAATGTAAGTTAACCAATCTTCACCTCCTCGCACCAAGAACCTAAGTTCTTCTCCAAACCCTCCAATTTCTTTTGTGAAACCTTAGTTCCAGCTAAAATCTTCAGCCAAAATCTGACAGATTTACCGATTATATTTTACAAGCTTAATATTCTTTAAGCTGCCCAACTTTGCGGACAGTAACTTTATTCCGCCCCTAGCTTATTTTGTTAATGCCAGAAGACGAATGAACTCAATCACTTGCTCCTCAAAATCGACCTCGCATTATGCATTGTCTAACATGATGGAATCATTAACACACTTGTGAAAAGGAATGCGATAAATACGTTTCGATTTCATCTGTCATCTGTGGTTTGACATACGACATGTCGCAAAATAAAACAAAAACTTTTCTATCGGTCTGGTTGGCGCCAGCAAATGGGACTGCTTTGCAAAACCAAAAAAACAGACAAGTGTCATTAGATAAAAAAAATATCATATTAAGCTTTACAAAATTTACACATTTTCGACAGAACATGCGTCTGGGGATTAGAAAAGATTTATTTTGAGTGTCCAAAGAAATGGTATTTGTAAAAAAATATTTCAAATGTTTTACGTTCTATATGTCAGTTCGTGTATGTAACAACATTAAGGTCCCAAATTCCGGATACATAAAACGGCAAACATACATTTCTTTAAAAATAAAAATGTTCATTAAAACATTCAATAAAAACGTAAGTTTGTTATAATACATAGCGTCATAATGAACTATGCTTACAATGGTTTTGCTTTACCTTTTCATGGAAGCTGCTACATTCATACAGCTGCCCAAAACTTATCTGAATCAAATAACTCCACATGATCTATAGCATTCACACAGACAACAACTGACTTAACCCAAATTTATAGCAAAAAGTATTTTTTCGTGATTTTAAATATTTTTTTCCCATTCAAATATTTAAAAAATGTCACTAAAATTAAATCAATATAGGTTTAAAATATTTAAAAAAAAATTAATGATCCATTGAAAAACTAAACTGTGGACATTGCGAATTTCTAGAACTTCTTACATTACTGTTTTAAATTATTGTGTTAAGGTGGACTTAGACCACTGAAACTTTTGACGCAAATCGGTGTTTCGCGGGAGAACTATGTACTCCCGTTTTCCCGCAGACTTTCTGTATAAAATAAACTGTATTTGATAATTTGTGTTGGCTGTGTTAAAATTTGGTCACAATAATGAAATTTTGTTGTATTCAGAGGTGTGCTGAAAACACAAATAAAAATGAAAATGATTTACCTGTGAACTTATTGATTTGATTTAATTATAGCCATCTTTGTGGAAAACAGGAAACAAAATTTGAAGAAGAAATATATATTACGAAAAAAAAGTTAGATGTAGAAGATAAATATAGATATTAAAAAAAAAAAAAGAAAAAAGAAGAAAGAAAAGAAGCAATAGAGTCGTCTATAAATATGGTGGTTATAATACGAAATAAAAAATCCTTTTTTTTTTTTTGCGAATTTCGCTTTCCCCGTGTTTGGACTACACCAAAACGAAAAATATTTCCATTAGTGACAATGTGCCGATTTTTATTTCCAGCAGAAGTGTTTGAAAATTGCTTCCAATAATGAAAATATATACCACTTCAAATCAGTGATATTATCGCTATTGTCGTAAAAATTACGGTTTCAAGTGATGAAATGTTTTGCTTTCAATAGGAAAATGCTTTCTCTTGGGAAGATATTAGTAGTACGTTAATTTTACAGCATACATTTTCAATACATTTGTATTAAGAAAAAAACGAGATATTGACGCCTAATATTCAGTTTCCGTCAATTAACTATTACATTCAATCTACTTTTACGCTGTTACAGGGTTACACTATACAATCATACAAATTTAATATGCAAATAATATAAAGGGTATCCCAACAAGAACTCAAGATTTAAATTTGGCGCCATTCGAAGTGTCATTGTTTGACATTTGAACAATTGTTATTGTTTGCTAGTAGAAGGTACGAGGTTAGTAAAAATGGAGCGCTACACAAATGAACAACGCATTCCCATTGTGAAATTGTTTTACCAAAATGGTGAAAGTTTTGCGGCTACAGTTCGCAAATTGCGATCAATTTGGGGTCACAATAATGCTCCAAAAGAGTCAACTGTAAAGAGATTAATGGATAAATTTGCCAAAACTGGCTCTGTTAGTGATGTAAAGACAACAACGCGCCTTCGTCCAGGCCACTCAGGTCGCTCAAACTCCATCCACCTCAATTCGACACCGAGCTCAGCAAATTGGTGTCTCCAAATCCACTATGCAGCGAATTTTGACGAAAGATTTGCATCTTTGGCATGCAATATTTTTGCTGGGTAGTTACCACTCCATTGAATTTGTAGTTATCGCCCAACGTCACTTAATTCGATTCTTCAGGTGACAGCATGTATATACATCTACCAAATCGCCCAAAACGTCAGCAAGAAATATGTAACGAGGATGGATTGTTAAAGGATTTAATCGAAATCGAACTTGCTTAATGTTATAATTTTTTGGGGATCAAACGGGTGAAAAGGAAAAACACAGTGTTATCGTCGGAGGTAACAATTGTAGCCAGAACCATGACATCTGGCAACCACATATTATCGCAAACATACCATCGCATACGATTTTCGACAATCATATCTTAGAGGTTTAAATGAGAGAAAAGATTCCAATCGAACGATTGAGATTTTAATTATAAAATTTAACAAGCAAGCTCCTTTTATGATGTGTTTTTAAAATAAAGAGGTGATTTTTAACCCTCAAAATATTAGGGTGTTAATCGAATAAAACAACCACCATAGACCATTAAAAACAGAGCTGAGAAGTTTATCAAATTGGATAATAAAATCATTGATTGAATACCGAATTTTTATGAAGGCAAATGTCCAAAAGTAAACAAGAATATTACATCGATAAGATCGGTAAAGGCAGAAACGCGGGAAATAGGACAAGACTTCAACGGTTGATGAAAACGACAACACTGATCAAATAGTCATAATTAGAGTTACAAAACTGAAAAAGTTGCCTTATAATATACACAATACTTTACATACAAAAATTCTGTATATTTGTGTAAATATTCTTAAAACTTTTAGATCAGTTATCAAATGGATCCCATATTAACGTCATACTTTCATTAGACGCAGAATAAAGTTTGCAGTATCATGTTTTTTCAATAAATCGTATTTTTCATCTCTTGCATAATAATTGAACTAATACAGAAACCTTTCCAGATATGTTAGTAATAACGGTCAAAAATTTTATCGTAATAGTATGGGTAGTATAGGATGCTATGCAAAATACACAGACACATATTCCATCACATAAAAACACAAATAAGGAACACAAAAAAAAACAGAAGTCTTAGTTTTTCCCTTTTGCTACCTTTATTTATTCGCCCATATCTATTTCATTGCCTTCACCACCCGGTGCCAAATTAGGTGAAATAGTAATTTGATGCGATATTAATTGAAATTTTAACGAAAAACTCACGAATAGCCAATGTCGTGTGAATGGAGCGTATAGTTGTGTAAAAATCAAGAATTGTCCCCCACAATTCTGCCATTTTTTTTATCTTTCATCTTCATACAAAAAAAAAAAAACATAACAAACAAATAATGGTATAACATTGATATTCCACTTCGGCCACTTCGGCGCGATTTTGTCGGACTTATTTCGTCGTACATTCACCTAATTGGTTGATTGTTTCCGGATAAACCGATAAGCATCAACCCAAGTCTGATCTCCAATAACAATCCGTTTTATGACATGCTGATAGCCAGAAATCATCACTTCAGAAATTTTAAGCGACTGTCTTTTTTGAACAAAATTTCATGATTTTGGCATTAAATTGAAATTGACTGATGCGGCCGAAATGCAAACATCATCTGTAATACACCTAATTGTTAGTCGGCGGTTTCTACGCCCAAACTCTTGTCCGGGGCGATATTGGCCTTTAACTCGTTACGGTACATTCTCTGAACTGTTTATGTCACTTGTTAACATTTCTTTGTGACAAAATCTGTTCACCGAAGACATTCTAAACATTTGCGACAACAGAAATTCTATTTTATAAACAAAATTTAATGCAATTTCCTTGGTCAGGGAAATTGCGCGTTATATAAATCGCCGAAATCACTTTTTGCGTCGTACAAAACCAAGCGTAGCTCAAACACTAACGACATTTATGACATGAAATCTGACACGAATATCTGTCACAGTTCTACCAACTTAGAAAAAAACATTTTTTTGAAATATATTGAATTGAAAACGCATGTTTGTTTAAAATAAAAACTAATATCACTTTTTGGATAAAGTAGTAAGAACCTGGAAATTTGACAATTCGGCGTGGACATAGCTCTTACTCACTACACGGTGCCAGTATCACTTATTACAGAGTAGGGTAAATAAGGTCTCTTAAAACCTACAAATGTAAAACCATGAAGTCATGATCTCAAAATTCATTCATAACAACTTAAACATGCATTCATAATTTTTTTCGCCACTTATTTTTGTGGAAAAGACTTTTGCGCATAATTCACACAAAATATGTGCGATGGCATTATAATTGCAATAAAAAACACACACACACAGAGAAAGATAATGATGACACGAGTATGCAGACAGTTGTTGCTGTTTTAGTGTTCAGGCCATTGTGATCATTGAATCAAACATTACACTTTCGCTGTACCTGAAATAGATAAACAAAACACCAGAAATTTATTACAAAGAGAGAGGCTGAGAGGCGTGTGGGCGCTATAAACAAAAAAAAAAAACATTGACAGACATCTCTGGGCTGCTGTACGAGTAGCTGCGACAAACAAAGTTGTAACAGCAAACAGAGTTGCACAAATGTGCAACAACTTTTATGATCATATCCAATGGTATGCCAACAACAATAGCAAGTTGTCATTATTCATGTTGGCAGCAATGATAGCGGCGATAGTAGTGACGTTAATGTTGCAGATGTTGCAGCATGAGCGATCTCCTCATGCCTTATGTTCATGTCATATGAGTTGGATGGAATATAACGCCGAAGATAGCATTAATTTCAGTTGCAATTTAAGCTATTTATGATGCATGAATGTTGGGTGTTTTTCCTATGTTTTTCTTCGTTTTTGATTATGCTGAATGTTTTGTTTACACGTTACATATTAACGTAAACATTAACAACAACTAGAATGTAGGTAAAAAATATACAAAGATATCGCTTCAAATTTACTGTGGCAAATATGGTTAATTTTATAATAGGGGCGGGAAGAGATGGGCTACAAACAGCCAGCTACTCCACAAAGTACCGACCAACTCTCGCCATGCCTCTGTGGCTGATCATAACAATGACGATGATTAAAATACATTTAGGTCAAACATGTTATTCATTGAAGCTTAGAAAATGTACTGTACTTTACACAAACATTAAGCTAATTTACACTAAAGAGACAGAAACAAAAGTTGTAGATAACATGGCCAGATCGCCCAAAAGATAACAGCAATATTTTGTTGACTCATAGTGTTAGAAGCGTTTTCTTTTCGTTTTTCTGCGGTAACAAGTTCAGTGCCTAAGAACTTCTGATCATGAGATTTACAGCATATTCATCGAAATTTTGATGCACTGTTTCCAATTATTTTATTAAAGCCAAAGTAATATATTAGTATAGTCGAAATCCCAGGTTCTGATAATTTTCAATACAGTGAAAAACTCAAACCAAGCCAAGTAAATTACAAATCGTTTGTGAATAAATCGATCTTAAATTAAAAACCACTTTAATTTAATTAAATTTTTTAGATGTTTCTTCTATAGTAAAGCGCTCAGATATGGAAAAAAACGCATATCCTGAGCCTTAAACATCCCATATTTTAAACCCTTTCCCACTTTAGCAAAAAGCTCTCCTTAGAACTCATTTTGTGAAATATTTTCAATACAGTGAAAAATTCAAACCACGCCAAATAAATTACAAATCGTACATTGTGAATAAAATAATGTTGAAATAGAAACCTCTTTAACTTAATTAACATTTAAGATGTTGTGTTTCGATTTAGCTCTTTGAATATAGCAAAAGCTCAGGCCTTGAGCCCTAAATATCTCTGATTTTGAACCCTTTTCCTCAGAATCCATTTTGTGAAACAAAATAAAAATTTCAGATTGTGAACATTTTCTTATTTAAGAAAAAACCTAAGTCTCATCAAATTCCAATCATTTTTTTTTTTGATTCCGAACCTTTGCTATCACGATATGGACCACAGATTCTGAAGCCTTTTTATAGTAATAATTAGATTTGTAATCTCATTGCACAGTAGTAAAAACGTTTGATTTGTTATCAGCTTTCATTATAGTTAAACGTCCAAATGATAATTTTATTAGACATGGGTGTTAATTAAACCTTACTAATATATGTAGAACAAGATAAAACGAAGCTACAGTTTTGGATCATTTCTACTTCAGATTCTGAGCCTGCTTTACTAAGATAACAAAACTCTCAAAATCGGAACCCTCTTTCTACAGTAAAAATCGTTAGTGCAGATGTTTATGTTTGTAACATCGAGAAAAATCGGAGTTAGGCCACACGATACATATACCGATAGAATCAGAATCACTTTCTGAGTCGATCAAATTGATATAAGTTGATCCAAACCAAATATGTAGACTAATTCTATTGAAAGTGGCCTGGATTTTGACAACCCTTGTACAGTCCGCGGTTTTATCTCTCCTAAAAGTCACAGTTATAGTGGGATTTTTATTACATTTGATACCCAATATCGCAAACACTAATACCTTATAACGATCTCAAAAAAGTAGCAATTTGTAAACAATAAAATTAGTGGAGCTTATTTCCTTCCATAGCATGTTTTTTTTTTTTAGAAATAAGAACACATTTGATTGGTTCATATTTTTTGTCTAACTTAGTAATGAAAACATTTTGTTTTATGTCGCTAGTGCTTCCACTGTTGTAGGCAAAACTTTTTTGTAAAACAAAGATTTCTGTTTATGTATTGTTTTCCTTAAGGAGGGCCGTGGAAGTTGAAGTTAAAATTTTCCACCACACAGTACTATTTTTTCACGAGGGAACTCTTTTTAAGTGGCAACGCTGTTGATTTCCAACACTGAAGTCGGAATACTCGTATATTTTTACTCCGCAATATGTTCGATAGTACATTTGTACACTTAATACTGAAATATTAATAAAGAAAAATGCTATTTAACAATTTTATAAATATGTTATCGAACGCTGTTTCGATTTCAGTGTTGGAAATCGACAAGAAATACTGGCATTGCCGTTAAATTTGTTCACAAAACAAAGCATATCTCGTGAATTTTTTCCTTGTGAAAAGAATATACCACCCAGCTTTAATCTAAAGAGTTTATTTGCGTGTTTTTCTACTAATCATCGTTTTAGAACTTGTTATTATAGCCACAAAAAAGAGCAGAATATATGAACTCTACCTTAATAAAGAAGCCACTATTTTAGAGCTTTTTATCATATCAAAAAGGGATATAATAAAATGAAAGCCTCTGTTTGAGACTTTTAAATATAATATGGGAATTCCACCTAAAATATTTGTGTGACTAAAAAAATAATGTTTTGCAAGCACACAGTAGACAATGTTTTGTTTAAAATGGCATTAATGAATAAAGCATTAAAAGTTCTCATTATTGGTTTTTATTATACTTTGTTAAAAAAAAAACTCCCCCTCGCAAGAGTTCCATATTGTTGTGAATAGTCAATTGTCAATTGATAGTGAATGGTTGACAAATATCGTCAATATGGTTTTCAACACTCACTTTAGCTGCTGTCCATGACAAGGGTCGCCTAATAATATATTCAATGCTGCCGTGTAGGAGTTTTAAGTTAGATTGACTTTTATTTGTCGAACCTGTATAGTGAGCCTTTTTTTTTTAAAGTAAAACTTATATTTTGTTATATGGAAAAGTTGTGTCAATAAACTTAGAACAGTGCAAAACATGACCTATGTGATTCTTCCTTATAGAGAGAAATTACGAATAAGTTGGAAATGTATTGAAACAAAGAGGATTGGGCTTTGAATATTTTACAAAACTGCTGCGTTTGTAGCTGAAAAGCTCTATAAAATAGCTGTTTAACCATTATCAAAAGACCATTGCAAAAATACTTTTTTGAGAGTTTGTTTTATAAATTAATTAAAAAATCCTGGTATAGAACAAATTTTTCTGTAATAAAAAATTTTGTGGCGAACACTTTTTAATAGCATAAAATGCTTTAGGCAAAGCTGAATCAGACAGATTTGTAACATCAGTTTTCAGTCATTACAATTAAGTCAGAAATAATGTTCTCCTGAAAGGTTCAACAAAATGTATGCTTTCATTTCAACAAAAACTTTGTAATAGTTCTCGTCTAATGTAATGCTCTTTATGATGAGTCTCTTTACTAGCCTGAAAATCTCTGAGCCACAACTGCATTTACTTTTCTTGCTATTAAATATAATTTAAAATCATGTTACGTCACAAACTCGACCTCAAATATTAGGTACATCAAACTTTTTCTAATCTCATTGTATAGAGTGACTTTTTAAGATTTAAGTCTTTCAGGTTGGCAGCACTGGTTGGTAATGGCGTCCAAATGCCATCTGTCAAAGTTAAAAGTGTACAGTATTCTCTGTCATTTCATCTTGGAATGACGAATGACCTACCACAACGTCTAATTTTTGGTGAATGGGCCTCAATGAAAATCCGCTGTTTTATCGAAAAATTGTGTTCAGCGATAAGGCTCATTTCTCGCTGAACGGATACGTACACAAGCAAAACTGTCGCATCTGGAGTGATGAACAGCCACATGCCATACGTGAATTATCGATGCATCTCGAAAACACGGCAGTCTGGTGTGGTGGATGAGCTGATGGCATCATAGGTCCATTTTTCTTCAAAGACAACCGTGGAAGAAACGCTACCGTCAACGGCGAACGATATCGAGCCTTGATAAGCGATGTTTTTTGCCTCAATTGGCTGAGTTGAAATTGTTTGACATATGGTTTCATCAGGACGATGCAACATGCCACACTGCTTGTGAAACAATGGATATGTTGAGGGATGAATTTGGTGAGCAGCTTATCTCCCGATTTGGCCCTATGAGTTGGCCCTCAAGATCTTGCGATGTCAAGTCGTTAGTCTATGTGGACAAGCCGAACACTATTGAAGCCTTACAGGATAACATAACACGCGTTATTTGTGGAATACAGGCCGAAATGCTTGAAAAAGTGCCGAAAAATTGGACCTTCCGAATGGACATTTTGAGACAGAGCCGCGGACAATATTTATATGAAATTATCTTTAAAAATTAAATGGCAAAGACCAATTTATCGATTCCAATAAAAAATTTTAATATATGATGCAAATTTGAGTGTTTTATTCGATTAAAAAAAAACTACGATTAAAAAATCACTCTTTATAATATTGGCCTTTAAGTAAGAATATTATCAATCTAGCATGAATTACCCGAAATTATCGTTCTTCTAAAACGCATCCAAGATGCAAAAACAGTATTAGTCATTACCTGCTTTGCAGTAAACTTCCTTTGAGAAGGAAGTACATAAGTATCTGTTTGGTTCTGGGAAATTCATAGCAATACCATTTTTCTCAAAATGAAACGAACAAAGAACCCACTATCATTTAATGTTCAGTGAATTCTCCTCATTTTGCTCCTCCCTCCCGCCAATGGCAATGGGAGTGACTACTTTCTTGATAGCTAAGGTTTGAAGGGTAGCAGAATGGTGATGTATCAGTCGCTAGACTTTTATTATTCTTGAATGAATGGCTGTATTGCATGTTCTAAATCCATTATTCAACACATAAAATGCATGAGAGGCAAAGATTTCCTTTATGCCATACATGCGTTTCTATTGAGAGCACACGATGGAGGAAGAGCAGCCTCGTTGGCATTGTGTTTTGGTGCTTGCGAGAGAATTTCCTTTATGATGAAGACGATGGCGATGATATGACAATGGCAGTGCTATTAAATTTAAAATTCCAATAAACCAATTCTTAATAAGTCACACAATCTCATTTGGCGGAATTTCCTGTGAAGTAGAAATTGTATGGTGGGGGGAATTCTGTATGATGATTAGCGTGAAGTCTTGCATAAAATATTATAAATTTAAGCAAATTTCTAGTTCTCAGAACTGAAGAAAATTGACGTTATAAAAACTAGTTGCCTCAGCTAATTAAATTACAATGTACATCATCGAATTCTGAAGAAATTAGACGATGTCGATTGTACACACTGAGTACGGAATGATTCAGAGGAATTATATAAGCACAGTTTATGAAGTTTATGTGTTTTTTAATTAGAACAGGAAAACAACTATTAGATTATAGAATAATAGAGAGATCCATAAAGGGGATTATATACTAACAGGTTGCTCTGACACATCTCTGACAATCGTACTTCAAATGTTACATCGAAACTTAACCAGATTATTTATAATTAGGGTTAAATCTGTCAGACAAGTCCGTCAGTGTGTTATATTCATAAAGAGTTTCATGTGACAGAAGTGTTTATAAACATTTATAAAAATAAACCTGAAACGAAACTTTCCAAGTATTGGAAACGGAAACTGAAAATAGGTAGTAACAGTAGGAAAATATTAAAATTTTTAATAAAAACCAGCAAAACTTGAGCAGTAATAAGTTGTCGGAATGTGAATTTTATACGATACGGCATTGCCATTCAAGTTTTAAAATATGTGAAAGCATCAAAAGTGGTATTACCTTTAGAAAGTTTAGCGATTTGAGTGGTAGGCGTATTCAGAATGTTTTGTCTTACGACTTTTAAGGAAAAAAAAAACATTTGTATACGATAGCTGTGCCAATATAATCTATTTCTATTTCTAATAGAAAAACGATCTTGAACCTGTAAACTGTAAATGTCATACATTTTCTGTGCTGGTGGCTGAGTCAACCAATCAACAATCGGTTTGAATAGTTTTTTGAATAGGAAATCTTGTCTGTCTAATCCGAAAGCACCTATACGAAATACAGATTACTAAATATATCTATTGAAAAAAAAAAGAATTTCTATTATGCTTTAGATAATATTTAGAATGTCTCGAAATATGCATTTTTATTAGGTGCGCAACTAAGTTCTCGCTGTTTTTTTTTTCTTATAAAACTGCAACTTTATTGTGAAAACATGTTCACAAATAATTCATTGAAAGTATTGCCCATCGCTAGCCACTACTTTTGCCCATTTTTCTGACAAAGCTTGAATTCCGTCACGGTGAAACTGTTCAGCTTTTGAGGCTATCCACAAATCTAGTCATTCCATGACGTCGTCGTATGAGTGAAATTGCTGGTCAGCCAAATCGTGTGTCATCGAGCGGAACAAGCGATAATCGGAAAGCGCAATATCTGAAGAATATAGCGAATGGGGTAAGACTGCCCATTTCAGTGTTTCCTGGCAAGTTCCTTGCTTTTGAATCATTTCCATTGCATGCAATCTCTCTAGGAAATGGCCTGGCAGGTAACTCCCAATACTGAAGCAAGCGCCTGACACAGATCCCTATCAAGCAATGCCGTCAATTCAGTGTCTTTGAAGGTTTTTCGTCTTCCTTCACCCGAACGGTCGTTAACATCAAAATCGCTGTCTTTGAAGCGACGGAACTAATGTCGTCAAGTCGTTCCATTCAAAGCAGCATCCCCGCAAAGGTTGTGAAGCTGTCGATGAGCTTCAGTCGCCGTTTTCTTCGATTGAAAAAAGAAAATCAATACTTCCCACGTATGACGATTATTTGGCACAAAATTATACATATTTACACAATCAAAAGAATATGACATCAAAAGAAAATCACCATTGTGTCGAGGCGGTATGTTTATCATATGCCTAAGCATATGCCTCATAATTATAACAGTATCGATTAGCACTTACAGCTGGCGCCACCTATTGGCAATTAGCGGAAACTTAGTTGCGCATTTAATAATAAATTGCAAAGGATTGTAATTATTTTTAAATAATTTTCAAGCTAAAAAAAATTTTCTTTGTCATCTTCTTCCGTAAAGATAAAGCTCTATCCGTAAATGTTATTTTAAACTTTTATATAAATAATTTTATTCATCACTACTGTAACTTTTCCTTATTTATATCTCATAAACGTGTTTTCTTTTTAAATCTTTTAATAAACATGTTTATTTTCTCATTTAACCTCGTTCCTTTTTTTTTGCCTTTGTGGTTGCAGGTTCTTCGTAATGTTGCTGTTGTCGTTTACAATGCATTGGATTATAATTTACATGAAGATGAACAGTGTCAGATGTCCCAAGAATTGGAGGAAGTTATTACCCACATGACTGAAGATGGTAAGTACCTTCTACCCACTACACATACTTATGTACGTATATAATGTATATTATAAATACATATGTATAATGCAATATACCCGATGAATACAAAATGTCATCATGTCCCGACTCTTACAAATTATGACAGACACTTGAGAGGCAAACAAAATTAAAGAAGACAACTTTGGAATAATTTAATTGTTTACTTTTCAACAAATTACGAGTGTGACTTGAGTGGATGGGAAGACAGTTGCCAAATTTATCATCTGCTGAAATTATTTTGCTGCGATTTCTTTCTCTTTCTGTTGGTTTATGGGAGCAATATTGCATAATTTGTAATTATTTTGAATATTGTATTGTTTCAACCGTTTGTGCTGACGTTTCGAGCATTCGTTGACGTCCAACCTTTTGTCAACATTTGTTTCTAATGTTTACGGAGAATTTAATTAAGCCCCCAACGTACAATCTGATGGCAATTTTGTGCTGAGCTATTCTTTAATTAAGACTTTCAATTGAAATCTCGCGAATTTATTCAGCTGCTGATGATGGAGACAATGAAGAATAGCATACAAAACATACAGAGACAACTATACAAACTATATGCAAACAGGTCTCAATATTCGTTATACTTTTACTTTTTATATCACAAAAGTAGACAATATTCTAACCATTGCCGAATTGAAATTAACCTATAACCGTTGAAAATTGGAAATATTGGCTGTATAAAACCACAGTGTACCTCTTCACTGTTGGTGTGTTCTCTTTCATCTCCCTCCCCTCTCACCTCATATTTCTATAACATACACAGACAGGTCACAGTATTCGTTATACTTTTACTTTTTATATCACAAAAGTGGACAATATTCTAACCATTGCCAAATTGAAATTAACCTACAACTCTTGAAAATTGGAAATACATATATAGGCTATACGAGGTGTGATCAAAAATAACCGTTATTTTAAATTTTTTCAAAAAGTATTTATTTATTCATCAACAACTATCAAAGTAATCCCCCTCAGATATAATATACTTATGCCAGCGTTTTTTCCAATTCACGAAACACTTCTGAAACGCGCTTTTTGGCATCGCCAACAGCTCCTGTTTTGATTTTTCTTGTATCTCCTCAATCGTAGCAAAACACTTTCCTTTCATCGGTGTTTTCAGTTTTGGGAAGAGGAAAAAGTCAGCATGGGCCAAGTCCGGTGAATACGGTGGTTGAGGCGTGATTGCAGTTTTGTTTTTGTCCAAAAACTCACGCACAAGCATCGATGTGTGAGCTGATGCGTTGTCATGGTGCAAAATTCATTATTGGATTTTCCACAATTCTGTTCAATTCAAGGTAGTATTCCTTATTGACAAGAATTCATGATGCTCCACACCATTGCAATCGAGGAAAACAGTGGGCAAAACCGTTACATTTGACCGAACTTGACGTGCTTGTTACGGTCTTGGCTCTTCTGGACGCTTCCATTGGGATGATTGGGCTTTGGTTTCAATGTCATAGCCATATAGCCATGATTCGTCACCAGTTATGACCTTTTTGAGGAAATCTGGATCGTCGTTGACGACGTTCAACTGCTCCTGAGCCGTTGTTTTGGCTCAAAATTTAGCAATTTTGGAACAATCTTTTTTGCTGCCCCACGTTTTATGCCTAAAACATCCGTAAAAATTGCTTGGCATGAGCCGGCAAAACGATATGCCAACATCATCAGTAACCTCTCTAATAGTGATTCGACGATTATCCAAAATCATTTTCTTCACTGCTTCAACGTTTTTATCGGTCGTTGATGTGCTCAGGCGACCAGGACGAGCATCGTCATTGACATCTTCTCGGCCTTCCTTAAGCCGGTTATACCACAATTGAACTTGTGTTCTGCTCATAGTAAACTCGCCAAACGCCACAGTCGACATTTCAAATGTCCTTGCACATTTAATTTCATTTTTTGCACAAAACTTAATACAGTTTCTTTGGTCCATTTTTTCGAATAATAAAAAATCGAAGAGCACTCCAAAACACGACTAACCTTTTTATTTGTCAAAAACAAACTGACAATCCAAAATGGCTGATATTGTCAACATATACATATATAACAGACATGTGTACCAACATAACAGGAAAAAAAATGCGAAAATCAAACATGCGTAACTCACGAAATTTGAAAATAACGGTTATTTTTTAATCATACTCGTATACAATCACAGTGTACCTCTACACTATTGATATGTCCCCCCCTCTCAATCTACCATTACAGAACCTTATGATGACTGCATCGATGAGGGCATTGACGAGGGCTACAAGCGTTGGGATGATGAACATGATGAAACCAAAGAATTTGATTACGTCTTAGAGGTAAGTTTCACTAAGATCAATCGTATCATCTTGAGGTATAATTTAATATTTCAACAAGATAAATACCAGTGTCAAATACCATAAAATAGAACAACACATCGCCTGAAATGAACAAACTCCTATTCATGCATATGGCATCGATAGCTTTGTCGGCAAATCGTTATATAAATATATACCTATATATGATTATTTAATTTTTTTTTGTTTTGGAAAGAAATAACAACAATTTTATATTTAACAAATTACCACATTTTCGATAGAATTTTTTTTTTCACATTTAACAGAAACAGCAACATTTCTAGATAGTGCTAATTTACCATTGTATAAGTCAAATTGCGGCACTTTATCATTGCTGGATTATTTAAAAATATGATTGAATATCATTCTATATATGTGAAATATAAGTACTAAAGGGTGTTCCAACAAGAACGCAAGATGATGCGACAATTGAATTGTTTCTCTGGCAGTATGACATGTGACGCTGTCTTGTTGAAACCACTTGTCCTCCACATTCATTTCTTCAATTCTAGGCACGAGAAAATTGGTTATCATTTCACGATACAGAACGCCATTGACTGTTTGCGCTTGACATGGCTCATTTTCATAAAAAAAGGTCCAATGATTCCTCCAGCCCAAAATCCACACACATTGAGGATGCATTGACTTCTCGTGACAATTCTGCCTATTGAAGAAGCCATCAAGATGGAAATGGGCCTCGTCACTGAATTGTGAATTGTTTTATCGGCAAAATCAGCATTTTCATGTTGTCTCTCCAATACCCAATTAACGAACTCCCTTCGCTGTCCATGATCAGCTGGCTTCTGTTTCTGAGTCAGTTGAACTTTGTATGAATGAAGATGCAAATCTTTCGTTAAAATTCGCTGCATAGTGGATTTGGATACATCAATTTGCTGAGCTCGGTGTCGAATTGTGGTGGATGAAGTTTGAGCGACATCATCACGTACAGCTGCGACATTTTCGGTCGATCGACCTGGTCGAAGGCGCGTTGTTGTCTTTACATCACTAACAGACCCAGTTTTGGCAAATTAATCCATTAATCTCTTTACAGTTGACTCTTTTGGAGCATTATTGTGACCCCAAATTGATCGCAATTCGCGAACTGTAGCCGCAAAACTTTCACCATTTTGGTAAAACAATTTCACAATGAGAATGCGTTGTTCATTCGTGTAGCGCTCTATTTTTACTAACCTCGTACCTTCCACTAGCAAACAATAACAATTGTTCAAATGTCAAATAATGGCACTTCGAATGGCGCCAAATTTAGATCTTGCGTTCTTGTTGGGACACCCTTTATGTAGCACATCGTTGCAGGAGTACAGCTTACATCCAACGTAAATACTTCCAGTTGTTATTGTGTTGGGTGCTAATTTAAGTGGCACGAGCGTTTTCCATTACAGCTGTGTTACTTTGTCAATGGTCATTTGAATGTCATGGCTTTGTAAAGAAGACGAAAGAGATAGGCAAAAGGTATCGGCGATAAACGATCTTAATAACACCCTAACGTAATTGACACGATCTTCACGCGGTGACATCTGTAGTTGATGTTCAGGGCTACATATTGCTACCATAAGTTACTATACTGGCAAAGAAAGCTTACTTAAATGGTAACTACAATAAAATTGTTTTGTATTATGCGCCGCACGGTCCTTCTTTAATTAGGCATCCTAAATCCCTCTTCTGCAGCGCTCATCAAGGTTACAAATGCTTGTATACCCTTCGTCATGTATTGAGATTCACACTGTCGGTTCTTCGCCATATACGGGGAAATGACGACAAAATTCTCTTCTCCTATACAGAGTGGCGCTCGAATCGTGCTACTGCCAACTGTCAATTGGCAATAGGGATCGTTATTTTAAGATGTTGGTGGAGTTTTTTTTATCCAGAACTGCGCTGAAGACATATCCTTTTCAACAGCATTTGGTTCCAGCGAAATGGAGCAACTGCACGCATAGCCAGCCCAATTATGGCAGAGCTCCAATGAAAATTCCCAAACAAATTAATATCCAGAAACTCCGCTTTGCCCTGGCGCTCAGAATCACCTGCCCATGATTGCACCAGACTTTTTTTATGGGTTTACGTCAGGCAAGAGATTTACAAAACGAAGCCAAGGAATTTGACTGAGTTGGAGCAGTTCATTAAAACAATAATTGAGGCGATACGGAATGAATAATTTTCTGATCCGGTGTCGCATATACGTGAATGAGCAGCATGGAGGTCATTTACGGTATATCATCTTCAAAATCAATTAATTATATACATATATAAAATACAATTGAATTTTCTGTACAATAAAAAAAATTAATTGTGGATATTGAAAACCAAAATTTAAGTACATATTTAGGGGGAAAAAGAATCTAACCTGACATGTTGTACAGGATGGCGCAATACAATTGCAATACAATACGAAATTCAAATAACTTTTTTTTAATCAATGTATTTCATTTAGTATTTTTTATTGTATAGAAAATTCAATGTTTTTTTATATAACTAATTGGTTTTGAAGATGATAGATCGTTAATGACCTCCATGCTAAATCACGCATATGTGATAGTTGATCAGAAAATTATTCATTGCGGCCTGAAACGTTGAAGTCGGGATTGCCTCTATCATTGTTTTGATGGACTGCTTCAATTCAGTTAAATTCCTTGGTTTCGGTTTGTGCACCTTTTGTTTGGTGCAGTCAGGTCAGGTGACCTTTGCGCCAGCGGAATGTGGAGTTTCTGGATAATATTTTGTTTGGGAATTTTGGTTGGAGCTTCGCCATACTCGATCTGACTATGTTTGCAGTTGCTCCATCTTGCTGGAACCAAATGCTGCTGAAACTGATGTGTCTCCAGCACAGTTCTGGGTAAAAAAAAAACTTCTTCAACATTTTTAAATAACAGTCCCCATTGACAGTTACTGTTACACAGTAGCACGATTCGTGCGGCAACCTGTATTTGTCAGAAGATAGGAATGTGTGAGCTGCTTGGATAATTCAATATAGACTTCTGGTTATTCTTAAGGGAATAACACATAGAGAGCCTGAATTCGAATTTTCCCATTCCCCTATGACGATGTCAGAGCAGTTTGATATTCAGAAAATATATATGAAGTACCGGCTCCAATGTATATCCCGAAGGATTAGGCAAATCTTGTTGGCTGACGGTTTGACAAAGTTAAAAATTATAAGATGCAATTTATAAAATCCGAAACCTACTTCGGTTCCACTCAAGTAATATGTTAAGAAATTTGAAAAATTTATTTTAACAACGGTCAAGCCTTGTACCAAGGCTAAGTGGTTGTCTTACAACACGCTCATTCCAAATATCATGTTCATCATAGATAAATGATATAATATACTAATGAAATCAGTTTAAACACAAATAAGTTACACAATATTAATAAAACCTTCTCTTACATCAGAAGGTCACAACATAAATCCACAGACGAAGAAGGCAACAAACCCATAAGGAGCCCAACAAGTGACGTTCTTAGGTTAGTAATGCAATACCCCATCTTTGCCATCTGAACAACGTTCACGTAACCGTAACACAAAATCCACTTCCCTGTCAGACGCGGTTACAGACGTCATCGTCGTCAGACGCAACATTTACCATTTGTGCCGCTGCACAAACAAACCGTTTATGCCGGTACTTACAATTCCTCCTCATAACTTACATATGAATGCATGCAGAGTGTAAAGAAATGGGGTAACGTGAACAAGAAACGCAAATAGACCTCTGTGCAAACAAGATATTTGTATACAGTCGCCTCTACTACTCGTCCGTCAGCTAGATGGATCATTGGTTCCTAATGTGCCATCACACATGCGACGATGTGGATCGATGGTAACTGCTGCTGCTGCTGCTGCCGCAACAACAGCAACATAATATTTGTGTAAGTGATATCTCAGATATCAGAAGTAATAGATGAAAATTGAAAAATTACACTTGTGATTAAATAATTGCAACCAACAAACAACAATCTCACTCTAACCATCAAACCATCGGACTCAGCCCCAGTGACGCCTTTATCCAACACGCTGGATAGATGTGGATGGGCGAGGTGGCGACACTGAATGTCACCACAGACGTGGTTCCATGGATTCGATTCCTTTGTTCGTGTATTTGCACAGTTACGAAGACGTTTTTTGCTTTTGTTGTTACAGTTTTAGGAAAATCTATCTGAGATCTATTTAAGTTTTTTTTTTCACACTTAAGTGATATTTTCATAATATAACTGGCATTTTTCTAATGTGGTTACCAGTCATTCGTTGTTTTCCCCTCTTTTGCTTCTTGTTTATCTGATACTACTGGTGTTGATAGGGGGGACAGACATTTATATGCAGATTAACTGTGCAACACTGGTCTGCAAAATTTCTACAAAAACTTGAAAAAGGGTAAAAAAAGTAAAACTTAGAAAAGTGTTGGTAATACAAAAACTAACACAGGGTGGCGCAATAGAACGTGCATATTTAAAAAATAGATTAAAAAATAAATACAAAAGGTATGGTTAAAATAAATCTAAGGCATTGTAGAGTAATAAATGGGGTTTATTTTTTAAAAATAACATCATCTAAATGGTGACCCTCTCTACGACGGCACTCCCCTAACCGCAAACGAAAATTATTGAAAACTTTCTTCAGTAATGGGTGCCATTTCACCACGGATATTCTCCTTGAGCTGAACGATGTTTCTTGGATTATTACTGTAGACTTTGTGTTTGAGGTATCCCCACAAAAAAA
>JAHXMU010000461.1:33133-53233 GCA_019455685.1 Philornis downsi | reverse complement strand
AATGCGCAACATATATTATTGGCGGTTGTGGGAGACAGCCATCCTTTGTCTTCAAATTCTTCATTTAGTTCTATTTAATTTAATTTAATTTATGCATTCAGGATTGTAATTTTAAGCCTTAAGGCCGATTTGATTAAATTACAATATTACAACATATTTTCCCCATAATTCAATAACAAATGCAATATACATACAACTTTACAATACTAATGTTATAAAAATGTTGTGTATCTTAACAGCAGAAAAATATGATTTACGATATGACAGTCTACTTCACTTATTAGAATTTTTCACTTTGTATGTTTTTCGTCCTAAAATACGAAATTATAACTTTAGTTGGAATTTACAGCTATTCTATAATATAACGAAAAATTTAATAACAGATTAAATGGTAAAAATTAATAACTACCAGCAAGAATTGCTAATTTTTTGCATATAACGTCTTACAGATTTGTCTGCAGATATTCTTGGATGACATTTACCTATATGTATATCCAAAGATCCTGCTTTTTTCAGAACTATTCTAAGGAAACTAAAGTGAACTGTTAAAGACTGACGAGTATCAGAATACTTCAGTTTTTACTATGTCCTTTAAGTTCTTTTTAAGGCAAGATCGTCTAAAGTTTATATAAATATTAGTTATTTTACCATCTAATCACTGCCTTTTATTGAAAAGGATTTAAAGGTTACATGGAATTTAAAGGAAATGTGATATTGTCTTCGAAAAAACTTTGTGAAAGCTCTTTTTATGTTTTTCTCATTTTGAAAAACTATGAAACGGATCTCAGGCAAATCCTTGTTAAAAGACAGCTAAGAACCTTGCATGTAAAGAATTGGTCATTTTTGGGGCATCTTTTTGAATGTATTTTGAAATAAGACATGAAGGACGGGTGGAGCTTGAAGATAGGGCATTCTTGTCTTCAATAACCTATAGTGAAATGTGCTGTTTGGTAAATTTGTAGAACATTATCTTCCTCAATCTATTCATTTTAGTGCACCTTTGTGTTAACACTTTGAATAAAGACGAAAGGGACTTCTTAAATTTTGAAAGTTTTATATGGTTGTCACTTTTCACCAAAATAATTTTTTTTTGTTCAAGCTACTGGCACCATCTATACGTCAGGGTTTTGGGGCCGCCTTCGTACATCATTTTTTATGTTTATCTGTCAGTCAGACAGACGGACATCGCTCAATCGACTTAAAAATTATGAAACGAACATTAAACGCCTCCTTCTAGGTATTACATTTTTGTCGTATCAAATGCTTTCCTTAAAGTAAAGATATAAAAATAAATGCGACGAATAGTTCTATTTAAATGATGAAATTTAATTTTTCATCATCACCTCATAATAGAACAATTCCTAGAATGACGTACTGCCTTGTACGTACTGTTTGTAGATTTCAAGAAAGCATTCGTTACCATCAGATGGACTGTCATATGTAAAGCATTGAGAAGAAAAAAAAAATGCCAAAGAAAACAAATCAAATCGTTAGAGCTATGTATGAGAATGCAGAACTCTCAACTCTTGACTACGGGAGCGTCGGTCAATCATTTCACACCAACGCTGGAATGAAGCAAGGATTCAATCTACCACCTCAACTATTCACTATCGTACTGGATGATATTATGAGCTAAGTTTGTTCAGAGAGAAGAAGTATTAGATGGAGTCTCTCACGCTAACTCAAGAACTTCGATTACGTGGATGATATTTGTCTACTGTCGCCCAAGATTACCAACATGCAAGCGAAATTAGAAGACCAGGAAAGATTGGCGCGCAATGTTGGACTTGACATAAATATCAAGAAAACCAAAGCTAGGAGTATCAACAACGTTGGCAAAGTGAACATCATGCTACAAGCCCAACCACTCGAATACGTAGATAGCTTCTGTTATATAGGCGTACACGTACAGTGGTAACAAATGGCGGCTCATAAACAGACGTAAGTAACAGGCTCAATAAAGCGACAGTGGTATTCGGACGACTAAAATCAGTATGAAGAAGCTCACAAATATCCAGACGAACCACGCTTAGAATATTCAACTCGTGCGTAAAGTCAACTCTGTTGTAGGGAAGTGAAACCACCATTACGGAAAAGCTACAGGTATCGATCAACATGTGTCTCAGAATCATATGCAGGATATTCTGGCCTCACAACATAAGCGACAAGGATCTCTGGGACCTAACTAATAATAATGGAATTGTATCGGCCAAACCATCAGAAGGAAGCCGGATAGGATCACAAGGCTGGGGCTGGAGTGGAATTCTCAAAACTCAAGAAGCCAAGGTCGACCAAAGGACACCTGGAGATGCACGATCCTGAAAGGACAGTGCAATTTTATATGGGAAGTCGCCAAAACAACAGCAGCAAACCGAGTGAGATGGAGATGCGATGTGGAAGTTATATGCTCCCAAGATTGATAAAGAAAAAATAAATGAAAACCTGCTATATAGACTATAAGAAACTTCATTTGTCTAAACTGCGTTCAGTTTAGTGATACTAAAAAGCAAAATCTATTATACGAGGTGTGTTCGACAAATAAGGAGAATTTTTACATTTCGCGGGCAACGTACATCCGACTTCGGATTATTATTTTTTTTTTATGTTGGTACACTCACTGGAAGATATGTTGACGGTTTTATCCATATACAGCGGTCAAAAAAAGTATTCGTCATTAACTGAAAACTGGCAAAAACAAAACCCGAAATCCCGTTATTTATTTTCTATTTATGAAAAAGAAAGCGTGTTTGGTCACTTTTAATAAAGTGTTTATTGAGTGAAGTTGTATTTCTTTTCGAAATGGGTCGCAAGAAAAAGGAAGTTTCTGATGAAGTGAAAGTTTTGATAATTAAACATTATAGAAGTGGATTAACAGAAAAAAAAAAAATTGGCGAAATTGTAAATAGACCAAGAAGTACAGTTCAATACATTATAAAAAAGTGGAAAGACACAAAATCGGTCGAAAACAAGCAGAGGACTGGTCGACCTAAAGCACTTTCTGAAGCGGATAATCGTTGGTTAGTACGTCAAGTTCAAAAACAATCAAAAACAAATGCCACGATACTCTGCAAAAACGCTAAGGAATATTTAGGAAAAGATGTTACTCCACAGACCATTCGAAAATCTCTTAAAATTCATGGTTATAGAGGCAGAGCTGCACGCAAGAAGCCATTTGTGAGCAAAGTTAATCGAATTAAAAGACTTAAATTTGCAAGAGCTTATGTAAAAGAACCAGAATCGTTTTGGACGAATGTAATTTTTGCAGATGAGAGCAAATTCAACATTTTTGGATGCGATGGTAAGGTAATTGTGCATAGAAAAGCTAACGCGGAGCTTGAAGAACGCAATACAGTTGCTACAGTTAAACATGGTGGTGGCGGTTTAATGGTTTGGGGATGTATGGCGGCATCAGGTGCGGGAAATATTGAAATAATAAATGGAACAATGGATCACAAATACTGCATCGACATATTGAAGAGGAATTTGAAGGATAGTGCACAAAAACTGGGCATTGCTAACAATTTTCAGTACTATCACGATAATGATCCAAAGCATTCTGCGCTAAATACTAAACTTTGGATGTTATATAATTGCCCAAAAGTAATCAAAACACCTCCACAAAGCCCAGATTTAAACCCCATTGAACATCTCTGGGAACATTTGGAATTAAAATTGAGAAAACGCACTTTCTCAAACAAAACACAGATGCAGCAGATTTTAATAGAAGAATGGGCTAATATAGATCAAGCTATTACAGCTAAATTAGTCCAATCAATGCAAAGGCGTTTGAAAGAAGTAATAAGACGTGGAGGACGCATAACAAAATATTAAATTTCCATTATTGCTATATAAACTTAAGTTTTTACATAAATGACGAATACTTTTTTTGCTATATTTTTTGTTGTTAGGCAATAGAATTGCTTTTTTGTTATTTTTTATTTAATTTTTTACTTTGAAAACAATAAAAATTTAAAAAAATATGTTATCCGCTGAAAGTTCAATAATTTGTTTAACATTTTTTCGTTTCGTTTTGCCGTTGTAGGAGGATGTCCTAAAAATTCAATTAACGACGAATAGTTTTTTTGACCGCTGTAGCATGTTTAGTTTGTTTGTGAGAGGCATAAATAAGACAAGTGTTTTGCGTGTTCAGCGATTTTCTGCTATCGAAAAAAATGGATCAAAGAAGTTGCATCAAATTTTGTGTAAAAAATTAAATTAAGTGCTCAAAAACATTTGAAATGTTGACAGTGGCATACGGTGAGAGTACTCTAAGTCAAATACATGTTTACAAGTGGTACCAGCTTTTCACAGAAGGTCGAGAAGATGTGAATGACGACGATCGCTCTGAACGCCCTAGCACATCAACAACTGATGGAAATGTTGAGGAAGAGAAGAAAATTGTTATGGAGAATCGTCGAATCACAATTAGAGAAGTTTCCGAGGATGTCGGCATATCAGTTGGCTCATGCCATGCAATCTTTTCGAAAATTTTGGGCATGAAGCGTGTGGCAGCGAAGTTCGTTCCAAAGTTGCTGAATTTTGATCAAAAACAACGTCGCATGAACATCGCTCAGAAATTGTTGAATGACGTCAATGATGATCCAGAATTGCTCAAATGGGTCATAACTAATGACGAATAATGGGCATATGGTTATGACATCGAAACCAAAGACCAATTGTCCTAATGGAAGAGTCCAGGAGAGTCAAGACCAAAAAAAGCACGCCAAGTTCGATCAAATGTCAAGGTTTTGCTCACCGTTTTCCGATTACCATGGCGTAGTGCATCAGAAGTTCTTACCACAAGGTCGTACGGTCAATAAGGAATACTACATTGAAGTTATGCGCCGTTTACGTGAAGCAATTCGAAAAAAATGCCCGGAATTGTGGAAAAAAATCATGGATTTTGCATCATGATAACGCACTTGCTCACTCATCTGTGGTAGTGAGAGATTATTTGGAAAAAAACACAACACCGTTATCATGCCTCAGCCACCGTATTCACCAGATTTGGCCCCTGCGACTTTTTTCTGTTCTCAAAGTAGAAGAGACTCATGAAAGAACGGCGTTTTGCGATGATTGAGGAGATAAAAACCGAATAGTTGAGAGAACTCAACGACATACCAAAAAGTGCATATCAGAACTGTTTCGAGGATTGGAAAAAACGCTGGCACAAGTGTATTATGTCTGAGGGAAAGATGCAGAGTTTTCTTCCGAAAATTTATATATTAGAATTTGAAAACTGATGCATTTTGAAATCTATTTCGTGGAAATCTATTTATGTACCTACTTAAAAGACAGATAACAATATTAGATAACTTGCTCGATGCGCAAACTCTCTGGTTTACTTACACAAACTTCAGTCATGTTACATGTTATATAGGGTGATTTTTTAAGATTTAATTTTTTCAGGTTGGCAGCACTGGTTGGTAATCGTGTCCAAACGTCATCTGTCAAAGTGAAAAGTGTACAGTATACTCTGCCATTTCATCACGGAAAGACGAACGAACGAGCAACGATTGCAAATCGTTGATATTTATTTTCAAAATTCGTGCTCTGTGACAAATGTCCTTCGTTTGATACAACCATTTTATGGTCGTCATAATCGACCTGCTGAATCAACAATTCGTGCTGTTATATCCAAATTTCGCACCAAATTTACTTTCTTGGACATAAAACCATCAACTCGCATGCGTAGAGTGCGTACCAAAGAAAATATTGCAGCCGTAGCGACCAGTGTTAATGACGATCGTGAAATGTCAATTCGTCGCCGTTCTCAGCGATTGGGCATGTGTTACTCAACCATAAGGAATTTTTTCGCCCCAATTGGCTGAGTTGAACTTCGTTGACATGTGGTTTCATCAGGACGGTGAAACATGCCACACTGCCCGTGAAACAGTGGATATGTTGAGGAATGAATTTGGTGAGATTTGGCCCTGTGAGTTGGCCTCCAAGATTTCGCGATTTAACGCCTCTTGATTAGTTCTTGTGGGGTTATGCCAAGTCGTTAGTCTATGTGGGCAAGCCGAACACTATTGAAGCCTTACAGGATAACATAACATGCGTTATTCGTGGAATACAGGCTGAAATGCTCGAAAAAATTACTAAAAATTGGACCTTCCGAATGGACATTTTGAGACGGAGCCGCGGACAATATTTACATGAAATTATCTTTAAAAATTAAATGGCAAAGACCAATTTATCAATTCCAATAAAAGATTTTAATATATGATGCAAATTTGGGTATTTTATTCGATTTTTAAAAAACTACGATTAAAAAATCACCCTTTATTATTCATTTATAGATAAATTATTCATTTTAAACTTCCACTGAGATTCGAACATTACGATAAAACCCATAATCGCTATTAATAAAACATTGATCATTTATTCATGCGTTACTAATCATTATTTGGATATTTGTCTTTTCTTAATCTCTTCCTCATGCAGGTGCTGATAATTTACATTTAAAAGCCGATTCCCAAACATCACAGCAGGAGTTGGCCAAATTGGGCTTTAACGACTGGGTAAGTGGACTAACAAACAAATCGTACTGAGACTCCAACAAAACTTTTGTGTAATTTATAAATCAATGGCGTAGTTCGATAAATTTCACAAGGTGCTGGCAACAATAACCAATAAAAAAAAATTAAATCCGATTTTTTTTTGTAAGTATGACGAAAGACAACGATGAGGAGGCCATTGAAGGAGTAGTAGACATCTCCATCATTGCCACCATCGCCATCGTCATCATTCCATCTCAAGTCACTTCGATGAATGAGTGAGTGAGTGATGGAGTTTCTGATGTGCCTTGAATTTTCTTTATAAATTACCCGTCTTCACTTACTGAAACGCAGACGTGTTTCGTCTGGTTATCAAACAGTTGGCACTCCTTTTGTTTTGAAGTCCTCCTTTTGCCCCCTTCTAAACTGCTAAACTGCCACTTAGCCTTGGCCAATTCATTATGATCGGCGTCATAATAATGGTAATGTTTGTGAACCATATTTTTTATTATGCGAGTATTTGAATGCCGGCTATGTAAACTCTATTAGGCTCGACACGATTGCGTGTTGTTGGCTGTAGTCGAAAATATTTTCTGAATTGACCAACTTTTTGTGGTCAATTTTAAATTGCAGAAACATTAAGGTGCCGTTTGGTTTAGGCCTCATACACGTGTAGACAACCTGTCAGTTGTTTGGTGCTGGTGTAAGTTAAGTGATTTATTAGCTTAGTATGAATAATGATAGCCAAAAATATGCAAATTTTTTCTTTTTTTTTTTTTTGTAAAGGATAATAAAATGTTGCTTTTATGTTAATGATGGCTAAGTAAATGTGGAACATTCTTTTTTTCGAAAAAAAGGATAATAAAATTTTGCTTTAGAATTCAATGGAATTTTTAGGGTTTGGATATGCAATTATGAAAAAAATTAGCTAACGCAGGAAGATATTTACGAAAGCGGAAATCTACTAAAGGGGGATCCGTTCATATCTGTTGTATAGTTTCTTTCTCACACAACAAAAATTAAAAATCTGGATTATTTTTACACTTCAGTTTTGTCTTTTCGCAACAAAATTGTTTATAATATACAATCTTCTTATATTCATTCATCTACATCGGCCAATAGTAAAGAACTCCTAAAAAATTTCATCCGAACGCATCTGATGAATGACATTTTTTCTATATTGAAATCTCTAGGAAGATAAGATTTTTCCAATATAATTTCCGCGCATAAGTAATGCTATCAAAAGCTTGGTGTGACGAATTGGAGGAGAAGCGCAGAAGATCGAAGCGCTTGGAATTATTCTCTACGGGCGGCGTATAATAGATAAGGCTGTCTATTCCAGTCGCCACATAAGAAGAAGAAAAAAAAGTAACTTTACGATTTATTCAATGTAAAGGGTGTTCCAGCAAGAACGCAAGATGAGATGTGGCGCCGTCTTGTTGAAACTACATGCCCTCCACATTCAGTTCTTCAATTCTAGGCACGAAAAAACTGGTTATCATTTCACGATGCCGAACACCATTGACTGTTTGCGCTTGACATGCCTCATTTTCATAAAAAAAAGATCTAATGATTCCTCCAGCCCAAAATCCACACCACACAGTGACACGTTGAGGATGCATTTGCTTCTCGTGAATCACTCGAGGATTTTCCTCATCCCCAAATGCGACAATTCTGCCTTTTGAAGAAGCCATCAAGATGGAAATGAGCCTCGTCACTGAAGATGATTTTATCGGCAAAATCAGCATTTTCATGTTGTCTCTCCAATACCCAATTAACGAACTCCCTTCGCTGTCCATGGTCAGTTGGCTTCAGTTCCTGAGTCAATTGAACTTTGTATGCATGAAAATGCAAATCTTTCGTCAAAATTCGCTGCATAGTGGATTTGGAGACACCAATTTGCTGAGCTCGGTGTCGAATTGAGGTGGATGGAGTTTGAGCGACATCATCACGTACAGCTGCGACATTTTCGGTCGATCGACCTGGTCGAAGGCGCGTTGTTGTCTTTACATCACTAACAGACCCAGTTTTGGCAAATTCATCCATTAATCTCTTTACAGTTGACTCTTTTGGAGCATTATTGTGACCCCAAATTGATCGCAATTTGCAATTTGCCATTTTGGTAAAACAATTTCACAATGAGAATGCGTTGTTCATTCGTGTAGCGCTCCATTTTTACTAACCTCGTACCTTATACTGGCGAACAATACCAATTGTTCAAATGTCAAACAATGGCACTTTGAATGGCGCCAAATTTAAATCTTGCGTTCTTGTTGGGACAACCTTTATAACTTTTTCTTTCATTTATTAAAATTTAGAATATAGTTTGGAAATATGTTCACTTTATGTTTTAAAGATAATGTCGTTCAAATGGTGGTCATTGTTTGCTTCTACCTGACGTGCTCTTTCCAAAGCATTTCCCATAACTTTTCTTAGAATTTTAGATCCCAGCGCCCCCACTTCTTCTTCTTGGATATTGGCCTTAAGTTGTTGGATGGTTCTTGGCTTATTGGCATATACCTTATACCCTTTAGGTAGCCCTAAAGAAAAAAATCGGGAGGACGTTAAATCAGGCGAACGTGGTGGTCATTTAAAATCAGAAAAACGTGATATTATTCGATTGCCAAAAATTTCGCGCAGGATAGCCATAGTTGGACAAGCTGTATGAGCTGTGGCTCCATCTGGTTGGAACCATAAATCTGGATTATTCTGGACCTCTGGCCTTAAAAAAATTTCAATCATTTCCTGGTCTTGATGAATGCCGGTTACATTAATCGCAACTCCTTCGTCGTTTTCGAAAAAATATGGTCCAATGATCCTTTCTGAAGTTTTTCTACACCATACTGTGCATCTAAGTGGGTGCATTTGATCTTCAACAATTATTCTTGGATTTTCGGTGCCCCATATTATGCAATTTTGTTTATTCACGTGACCATTTAGGTGAAAATGAGCCTCATCGCTCATTATGGATTTGTGAATAAACTCGTTGTTCTTGAAAACGGCGACTATATTGAATGCGTTCTTGTGCATCATTTGGTTTTAAACTCGTGAACCAATTGCATCCTATTAGGGTAAAAGATATAACATATGTAAAATTCTGTGCAAAGACCGCCTAGACATCTCTAACTGCTGAGAACGTCGCCTGGTGGAAGTTTCGGTGGTTTCCCCAATACTTGCAATGGTCACTTCATTTCGAACTGCACGAGGCCTTTCAGCACGCGGAAGATCACAGACAGCCCCTTCTTGCCCAAAACGCTAAACTAATCGGTAAATTGTGGAAGCGCTAGAAGCATTTCGAACATGAAAGAAATTTCGATATGATCTTTGTGTCTGAATAATTGAATGCTGACTTTCAAAGTAAAATCGAACAACTTTGGTTCTTTGTTCTGTGCTGAGCCTTTCCATCATAAATTTCCCAAGTGTTATTTAGTTAATTCTGTAAAGAGACGAAAAAAAAAGATTTAAACAAAAAATGTATTCACTGATCAAACCTTAACGTTACTTATGCGCCACCCTGTATGTAGAAAAGTATCACAGCAGACAGTTTTAATGTGGTAAAGTGATATTTTCGTAGTAAAAAGTGCACTCCGAGATGCTCCTAATGCATCTTACCTATGAAAAGTGATACTTTTCTCTAGGAAAAATTTCACTCTTTTGTGAACGCAACTTCATAAATAAACATCTATATTTAAATTCCCTCCCGAATGAAATTATGGTTGAAGTTAGTATTAAAAATTGAAGGCCTTTATGTGAGATGTATTGGATGGGAAAGAAATGGGAAAAAGCTAATTTGGCCCTATCCTTGTGAACGCAACCTAATAAATAAACATTTATATTTAAGTTCCCTCCCAAATGAAATTACGGTTGAAGTTAGTATTAAAAATCAAATGTCTTTATATAAAATGTCTTGGCTAAGAAAAATATGGATAATAACAAACTTGGACCAGTCTTTGTGAACGCAACCTAATTAAAAAATAACTTTTATATTTAAGTACCCACATAAATTAATGAATAAGTATGATCCCAAATGGAATATTTAAAAACGGAATAGAGTCGAAAGAACGTAATTGAAATGTAATTTATTTATTACATCTGAAATTTGGCCAAGTATGAATTTGCTCAAAAAGTCGAAATTTAAACCACTACTTGTACACTGCTGCTTACATAAAAGCATTTTGTTTTGTTCTAAATACGAGGTGTATTCAAAAAATAAGGAGAAGTTCCATTTTTCTCAAAAATATTTCAATTTCTATTTTATCTCCTTTAATGTAGTCCCCTCAGATATAATACACTTATGCCAGCGTTTTTTTCTAATCCTCGAAGCAGTTCTGATATGCACTCTTTCAGTGATTCGGTTTTTGCCTCTTCAATCGTCGCAAAACGGCGTCCTTTCATGGGTCTCTTCAATCTTGGGAACAGGAAAAAGTCGTAGGGGGCCACATCTGGTGAATACGGTTGCTGAGACATGATAATGGTGTTGTTTTTGGGCAAATAATCTCTCACAAGCAAAGATGAGTGAGCAGGTGCATTATCATGATGCAAAAGCTATGAATTTTTTTTCCACAATTCCGGGGTTTTTTTCTTATTGCTTCACGCAAGCGGCGCATAACTTCAAGATAATATTCCTTATTTAACATACGACCTTGTAGTAATAACTCCTGTTGCACTACGATGTGGTAATCGAAGAAAGCAGTGAGCAAAACCTTGACATTTGATCGAACTTGGCTTGCATTTTTTTGCCTTGGCAGGGGAGCCAACTCTTCCATTGGGACGAATGAGCTTTGGTTTCGATGTCATAATCATATACCCATGATTCGTCATTAGTTATGACCCTTTTAAGCAAATCTAGTCTGGATCATTGTTAACGTCATTCAACAATTCCTGAGCGATGCTTATGCGACGTTGTTTTTGGTCAAAATTCAGCAATTTTGGAACGAACTTCGCTGCCACACGCTTCATGCCCAAAATTTCTGGAAAGACTGCATGGCATGAGCTAACCGATATGCCGATATCCTCAGCAACTTCTCTAATTGTGATTCGATGATTCTCCAGAACAATTTTCTTCACTTTCTTAACATTTTCACGGTTGTTGATGTGCTGGGGTGTTCAGAATGAGCGTCGTCATTTACATCTTCTGGACCTTCTGTGAAAAGCTTGTACCACTTGTAAACATTTTTTTGGCTCAGAGTACTCTCACCGTATGCCACTGTCAACATTTCAAGTGTTTTTGAGCACTTAATTGCATTTTTTACACAAAATTTGATGCAACTTCTTTGATCCATTTTTTCGATAGCAGAAAATCGCCGAACACGCAAAACACTTGTATTATTTATGCCTCTCACAAACAAACTAAACATGCTATATGGATAAACCCGTCTACAAATCTTCGAGACGAGTGTACCAATGTAAAAAATAATCGAAAGTCGAATGTACGTAGCCCGCGAAATTTGAAAATTAAGCTTATTTTTTTAACATACCTCGTAGTAGATGCAAAAACAGTTTATATAAATACTATGCTCTTCAACTTATAACATAGCTTTTCTTTTATAAAATACGGTATGTTGTAGTTGCGCACTTTTACAATTCATATAACAATTTGTAGTTTCGATGGATGCAGAGTCTCCATAACATTTGATGAATTTCGATTTTATTTGGCCAATAATTTCTTTATTATTTGCCCAATAATTTTCGTTCGTTAATTTCGTCTATAGAGCAGACTATTCTATATAGATAATTGGCAAAGTGTGAAAAATAGCTGTATCAAATTCTTATTATTTGATTTTCGTACAAAACTTAGTGTGTGTCTGTTTGTTGGGTAAAAGTTTCTAAAGTGTCTAATTTAATATAATGAAATTTAGGTAATTTGTTGCTAACATATTTGAAATTGTTCCTATAGTATCAAAATCAAAGTGGCCATGGTATTGTTAGAAATCTAGATGCATTCAAAATAATAATTTGTTTAACTAAGCGATTATTATTACTTTAGTTAGATGAAGTGTTACACTACGTATGTACGTAATATCAATAAATCGAGTCTATGTTTATTTTCTTCCAACCCCCATAGTTTGTAACCGGCAAACACATTTAAATACAATGAACATTTATTTCAAACTAAATGAAAATCCAATTGTTACCATGTTGCCACCAACTTACATCTACCTACTCCAATTTACCGCAAATGCCAAGTGGCTGGTGAGTGAATTGAGGTACTTTCAGTGAAATTAAATGGAAATGTTATACATTAAAAACAAATTTCACTTTTCACTTTACTGAGACACCAACCGCTGAGTGTCTTAACTACCGCGGCCATCAGCCAGCCACCATGATCAAGCCAAGCGGCCAACTTTAACTTCAACTTCTTTCAAATCAAGTGATCTTAGTTTTTGCACTTTTTTTTATCACCACCGGCAACAGCTGAGACAAAAACAAATTAAGTGATTTCTAAGCATTTAATTACAAATTCATGTAAACACATAAACAAGGATACGCAGAGTGAATGAGTGAGCGAGCGGACGGACGGAGAATTTAGAGAGTGATAATATCGAACGATTTGTGATACAAAATTAATTTCTTATTTTAACGACAATTTCAAAGTTATCAACTGGAAATTGAATTGAAATTGCAATTTCATTGTATCGAACGGCCATGAGATACTACCAAAGGCGGCCTACATTTGATTTGACAACAGAAACGTATGAATTAAAGAAAGGTCTGTTTTCTTGAGACGGGTCCAGCTAAATGGAAGTGGTCGTTACCTGCCATCATAATAACCGGTTGAGTATTTGTAACTTTGGCAATTGTGTAACGGTTATCAGACAAAGATATGTGTGATATTCGTATGTAAACCAATTTCATTTTTATTATGTTTTTCTAATAATTTATGCAAATTATGTAAAATGCAACAAAGCGCAGCAGCGCCACGACAAACCTACCACTCGTTCCAAATCTCCGCCGCCTGCCTACATACGCTTTGCCCAAAGCCAAGGCAGCCAAAAAACGCTGTTCAAAATCTGAAACCTGTCACAAAAGCCATCACAACGCGTAGCATATAAGAGATAGTAGTAGAGCCGTCTATCATCTCTGTCATCCATTGTTGGTGCTGGGAACAACTGACGGGCTGGCTGTTTGACTGCTTGTCTGGTCCATAAGTCAGTTTTCATTTTGTGACAAGCGGTAAAAAAAACCTTTTTCAAATTGCATTCACACAAATCTCGAAATACGCTGCACAATGACACATTTTACGAAATGTGCGCGCATTAGAGCAGTTCCCCGAAATAAGCGCAACCAAATTGTCATCGTCGCTCTGCGACAGATGACAAATAATACTCACATTATAATTCTGTATTTTATGCATTTTACGCAATCGTGAAAATATATTTATATTTCTTTTTTTATTTTTCTTTTTTTTTCCATTTTTTTTTTTTTTTTTTGATGCGATAACAACACACTAAAGCTTAAGATTGAAGACAAAAATCTCTTGGATTTTGTTTTATGTTCGTTCACACGCATGAAAGCGCTCATGAGCGATACGGCCGTGCAGATGTGCACATTTCACCAGCATGTTGGTGGCATGGATTTGATGCTAAGTGGCAGCAATCTTTGTACGAATTGATAAAATCGGGAATGATGAATATGCTGTGTGTCGTAATCTCCAATTTTTTCCTTTTGTTTGTTATTTAGCATATAGAGCTTGTTTAGTGCATAGACTGCAATAGGGGAACCACTCATTTGGTGCCACTTTGAGTTGCCACCGAACCAAATCTTGTGCTAATAAATTAAGACTAAAATCGTTGAGATTAAACATATATGAGTATAAAATCTCATAATGCTTTAATTTCTGGCACTAATTATGATAACTGAAAGATGAGAATAGAACAAATTTAAAGTTTAGCCCATACATGAGCAAAAACATGTCAAAAATTTCCTTTTGTCACACGTCTATATCGAATTAGTCCGATTTCCAGTGAAAATTCATACTGTTTAATAATTCAAAACTGCAACCATATAGGAGGTGTGTTAAAAAAATAAAATGAATTCCCATTTTTCTCAAAAAATATATATTTATTCATCAATTTCTATTTTATCTCCTTCAAAGTAGTCCCCCCAGACATAATACACTTTTGCCAGCGTTTTCTTTCCAATCCTCGAAGCAGTTCTGATATGCACTTTTTGGTATGTCCTTGAGCTCTCTCAGCCATTCGGTTTTTTATCTCCTCAACTGTCACAAAACGCCATCCTTTCATGGGCCTGTTCAATCTTGAGAAAAGGAAAAAGTCGCAGGGGGCCAAATCTGGTGAATGCGGTGGCTGAGGTATGATAACGGTGTTGTTTTTGGCCAATTTAATTTCTCACAAACAAAGATGAGTGAGCAGGTGCAATATTATGATGCAAAAGCCATGAATTTTTTCCACAATTCCGGGCGTTCTTTGGTATTGCTTCACGCAAACGGCGCATAACTTCCTGGTAATATCCCTTATTTACCGTGCGATCTTGTGGTAAGAACTCCTGATGCTCTACGCCATAGTAATCGAAGAAAACATTGGGCAAAACCTTGACTTTTGATCGAATTTCGCGGATTTTTTTTTTTTGGTCTTGGCTCTCCTGGACTCTTCCATTGGTACGATTGGGCTTTGGTTTCGATGTTATAACCATATACCCATGATTCATCACCACGTTTTAAGCAAATTTGGGTCATCGTTGACGTCATTCAACAATTCCTCAGCGATGCTTAGGCGGCGTCGTTTTTGGTCAAAATTCAGCAATTTTGGAACGAACTTCGCTGCCACACGCTTCATGCCCAAAATTTTCGAAAAGATTGCATGGCATGAGCCAACTGATATGCCGACATCCTCGGAAACTTCTCTAATTGTGATTCGACGATTCTCCATAACAATTTTCTTATCTTTCTCAACATTTCCATCAGTTGTTGATGTGTTAGGGCGTTCAGAGCGATCGTCGTCATTCACATCTTCTCGACCTTCTGTGAAAAGCTGGTACCACTTGTAAACATGTATTTGACTTAGAGTACTCTTACAGTATGCCACTGTCAACATTTCAAATGTTTTTGAGCACTTAATTTAATTTTTTACACAAAATTTAATGCAACTTCTTTGATCCATTTTTTTCGATAGCAGAAAATCGCCGAACACGCATAACACTTGTCTTATTTATGCCTCTCACAAACAAGCTAAATATGTTATATGGATAAAATCGTCAACATATATTCGAGACGAGTGTACCAACATAAAAAAAAAATAATAATCGAAAATCGAATGTACGTAGTCCGCGAAATTTGAAAATTCACCTATTTTTTTTTTTTTTTTTTTTTTTTTTTGAACACACCTCGTATTATTCAAAACATCTTTAAAAAAAATTACAGTTTTTTCTTGTGTGTTCAAATTTTTTCCTTCTGAGTCTGTTTTGTCCAATTTCGAAATTAACCAACCTATCTTTATCTTTATGCGAAATTTCAGTTACCTAGCTCAAGCGATATGATTTCGTGGTCGTGCTTTCAATAGACATACAAACGGACTTACTTAAATCACCATAGATGATCATGAATATACTCGTAATTCGCCGGCGAATCACCGATTTGCACAAAAGGTTTGAATGGTCTAAACGCCCCGCTTTAACACAACAATTTGGTTTTTAGAATCGCCCTCGTATATACGATGAAGAACATATATATGTTATATATCAGAAGAGTATTTCTGATTGTTGCAAACTGCTCATTCTATGGTAATGGCTGTTAAAACTTAAGGATAGCTTAAAGTTTCTTTCACGTCCTGCACCGCCTGTACGGAAAATTTCAGTAAAATGATGCAATTATGATTGTGAAATGAAGAAACCATGATTTTTAAAATTTTTTATGGATCGGTTACTAAACCTTTATTTTTATCCTGAAATCCTATGCCAATTTCCCCGAAAATATCATACCAAAAATACCATTGACAGCCGTGTTGCCAAGCGATGGTTAGTTAACGCGACCATCGCGCATATAATGGCCGGTTTCAGCGCCAAAGCGATCATCAAGTCTTTCTTTGAGCGACAATCGACTCGAAATTTCTGAAGACCACTTCAAATAGTCTAATAACACTAGATCACAAAATTAACCTTGGCTCGATACTTTGCAGTTCAAGACTTTTGAGAGTCCAATGTTCGATCTCATCTGTTACCTGTACAGAGTTCTTCAGCGAAAAAAAAAATGCGAACAGCTACTGCTATTTCTCGATCACAATGCGTGCTCAAACATTAACACTACAACACATTCGTCATGCAGTGGACACCAATTCTACGCCAGAAATGAACAGCGATATTCGAATTTCAAAGAACTTTTTTTACGTAAGGGATCAATAGAAACCCTTGTCGCCCATAGTAAGGAAAAGTATGCCGAAAGAATATATGAGTTGGATAAATAGTCGATTTTTGCACCTGACTCCGTGGGTTGGGATTTATACTTATCCTTAATCATGTCTGTCCGCGTGTCTATTAAAAATTGGATAGAGATTGCACCGCTTGAACCAGGAGGCTGTAATTTAGCATACAAATATTTCTTAGTCAAAGGAAGGTTTGTCGAAAGGAAGGTCGAAATTGGCCAAAATCACTCCTGAAGGACAAAATTGTCCACACTATAACTAAAACCATCTCCAGCAAAAATGGGTATTTCTCTGCAATGTACGATGGTATTATATAGATACTAGAAGAAACTACGCCAATTCATACAATTTTTGAAAATTGTATTGAAAGTAGCTAATAAATATTCATTTTCACTTTTTTTACCTTTTGATCATTCGAATGTTCTACACGTCGTCTACATTCTCAGCAGGGATCGACAAAGACGGCAATTCGATAGTTCATTTCGATATTTTAAGCTGCATTCTGACACACAGAGATCTTGATGGATTTTGACGAAGTGTCATTGACATCACTAGATCACAAAATATTTGACATATGGCATTTGATCATGTAAAATTTTTGCCCAAATCCAAATATGCAGTCAGATGTTTAGATATAACTAATGTCGAGATATAACTAAGTTTGTATTTTATGCTGAGCCGATTTTAAAGTTATGTTTATGAAATTAAAGATAATTAAATTTCCTACGAAATGTATGTGCAACACTTTTTAATCAAGCTATCAGTTTAAGAACTCTTAATTACGTTTTCGGAGGTTTCGCGTAATATTTAACAAAATTTAAAAAAAAAAATTGTCTTGAAAACAACAATTTACTTCCAGTTCCTCTTTCGTACATTAATCTATATGATCGTTTTGCAAGAAAATAAGCCCTTGCTGATACAAATTTGGGCTGAAAATTTAGATTTTATAAGAACTTAAGCAAAAATAAAGAAAGTCAATTTTTGTTCCCTCAATTTTATGATTTATTAACTATTATATAGTTTAAGTAAATTATTAACGTCAAATATGGCTCAGTTTTGATTTATTTTCTCTTTTTCGGATATTACATGATTCCCGAATGAGAATTCAACAAAAATCACCCATCATTGCCTCATCTTAAAAGCCTTGACAGCGACGTTCCATGACCTTTAGTTGCTGATGAAAACGTTTTCCGTGTTCATCACGAAAATGTGTTTTCAAAGACATATTCGTATTTATGCGTGTCTCAATAAAATATGATTAATTATGATTATTAAAGTTAGAAAGCTAAAAATAAAAATATTAAAAAGAAATATACCAATTTTCTTATAATTTGTGAGCAAAGTCTTCGATAATGTTTCTATAATTTGGGCTTTTAACATTTCCTAAAAAGCAGGAAACATTCAAACAAATTAGATTCCATGTTTTTTTCTCATCTTTGGATGAAATTGAAAGGAGTTTAACATTTATAATTAGCAAGTAAAAGCTTCTCAAACTGACATTCTAAATCGTCATTAAGCAGTTGATCTCTTTCAGTGTGTCTAAAAGTAGAATGCGTGTTAACTTACTAAATGTGAAATGTAAGAAAATTGTTTTTTTTTTATTGTTCGACGTTTATTTATCACTCCTCAAAATTCATTGTTTATTGCTTCTGACTTTTCGTATTAATTTCATAAAATTCCTTAACCAATACTTTTCATTGACTAGGGCTGACTATACAAATCGTATAGAATTGAATGCAGAGAACGCTTTAATTGCAAATCGTTTACGGTCTCCCACTTTAGGCAGGACTAGAGCTAATAGGCATACAAACTGAAGACGATTTTCGCGGGTTATCCATTTAGTGGTTTTAAAACCGCCGATCTGGCAAGGCTCTCACCTGTTAAATACCTGTCATCTGAAGTGTCATTTATTTAATGAAAGGTTTGCCATTTACGAATATGGATCGTTTGACAACCGAAAAACGCATAAAAATAGTTAAAACTTACCACAAAAGTGCTGATTCAAACGTGGATACATTTCGCGCATTACCGTATGATTATGGCCGTCATAGTCGATCTACTGTGCAAGGAATCGGCAAAATTATAAAGAAATCTGAAGAGACAGAAAGCGTTACAAATGTGGTGGTTCAAACGTCGGTACTTTTCGTGTATTATGGAGCGATTATGGTCGTCATAATCGACCTACTGTGCAAGGAAGATTATGAAGAAATTTGAAGAGACTGGAAGCGCGGTCAGACCTGTGCATCATCACAATGTGCATAATGTCGAAAATATCACTTCTATTAGTGAAAGTGTAACAGATAATCCTCATTTGTCGGTTTCATCCTATTCCAAATTCGCTAAAATTCGAATATTATAGGTGACATTTATTCTGGATAGAATTTAGAGATTATGGCGCTGTATGTGAAAAAAAATCTGATTGATTCGCTAAGACATTCGTTTCAAAAATATTGTGGAATGGCTGATTTCTGGATATTCGACTGTCAATATCCTATGAACCCAAAGAAGACGACAAATTAAGAAGTTTTAAGCTGCCCTACTTGTGATACTAAAGTTCTTATAAATCAATAGAAATGCTACTTAATGAACAATTTTGCGACATTTTAGAACTTAAAATAAGCAAAAATCCTTAAAAGTTTGAGTCTGTTGATGTAGAAAAACGTATACATCAGTTAAGAAGATTTATGATGATTTAAATAAAATTGAAAATATAAATTGAACTTTATTATCCGTTTTGCCCGTGATTAAATTTGTTTGAATTTGAATTACTTATAAATGAATTATTTGTTTGATGGTTTAGGGGCCACCTCAAACAGCCATATGTAAAAGACGCCTATTTGTTATGCCCCAATGTGACCAACCGTGCCACAGGTTCAACTCCGCGTACATTCACTTACCATTCTTTGGGCGGCAGTCGCCCAAGTAATGGAAAAGTCTTGTAAATGTTTCTCAAGCTGTGACGTGCGGAATTGCCATTAAACTGTAGGTCCCGTTGTGTGAGCCTAAATATGGATTACGCGTTAGCTCACTAAATGTGAGAAGCTCTCTCATGTCTCATTAATGATATACAGGGTGGGCCATAAGGGTGTTGGCGGTTTAAATATTCAATTAAAAAAAACTACGAAACATAAGAAAAATATATTTGTATTTTTAAAAAGTAGAAGCATGGGAATTTTTAAGACTTAAAAATAATGTTGTCCAAATGGCTTCCCTCGGCTGCTTGA
>JAHXMU010000461.1:0-32733 GCA_019455685.1 Philornis downsi | reverse complement strand
TGACACTCTTGGAACCGAAGTCGCAAATTTTGGAAAACTCGTTGAAAAGTTGTTCTCGGTATTTTGTTACTTTCCTGAATAATGTTCCTCTTCAACTGCTCTAAATTGGTCGGGTTATTCTCGTAGACTACCAATTTGAGGTAACCCCATAGAAAATAATCGCATGGGGAGAGATCGGGGCTACGTGGGGGCCATTCAATATCCCCCCTTTTCAAAATGAGTTTTCCAGGAAAAACATTTTTCACCAGCTCTATGGATACCCTAGCCGTATGACATGTGGCCCCATCCTGTTGAAACCACATCCTCGAGGTATTGCCTTGAAGTTCTTACAAAGCTGGCACCAAAAAGTCTGCTAGCATGTTGCAATAATTGTTCGCTCTAAAAAGTATGGTCCAATAATACCGGTTGACGTTATCCCAGCCCACACGACAAGCTTAGGGCTGTGAAGTGGACGTTCATGCAAGCATCGGGGATTAGTCTCGGACCAGAACCGACAATTTTGCTTGTTCACATGGCCATTAAGGTGAAAATTGGCCTCATCATTTTTTGTTGAACCCCTCTAGCATCAAATTGACAAAGTTAAGTCGGTTATTGGCATCATCGGGTTTTAATTCTTGGACTATCTGAATCTTATAAGCCTTCAAATGCAAATCACGTTTCAAAATTCGTCGTAAAGTTGTTCTTTTGACATCCAAAGACTGACTTCTCTTACGAGTTGACTGTTGTGGATTTCGCTGAACTGAAACACGAACACGCTCCACAATGTCGACTGATCTTGCAGAAACTGGGCGACCACGAACCGTAATTGGTACTGTTGAGCGGGTTGTTTCGAACATTCTGATCCATTTTCGTATCACATTGGCGGTTGGAACTTCATTTAAATCGTGTAAACCGTGTTCATGCCGATACAAACGTCGTGCAGTAATCACTGATTTATTGTTTTCGTAATACGCTCGGACACAAAATGCACGCTGCACTCCCGTGTACGGCTCCATGGCGACTAAATTTCCAGGAAGCGGCGCAGCGAACAACATATCCCCCCGCCACCCCGCGCCGCGCGTTACCGAGAAATTGAAGAATTAAATCGCCAACACTCATATGACCCACCCTGTATAAGGGAATTTGTTTTTTGTTTTCTATTTGTTATGCCCAGGTGGCAACTCAGCGGTCCACGGAGGTGTCGTTAATTAAGTTAGCGTCCTGGCTGCGTCCCAGCTTTAAAATAAAATCCACTAATATTAATCAAGCAAATCCTCGGATTTAGTCTCCTTCTCCTCAAATACAGTTGGAATCCAGATTTGTGAATCTCTGAATACCAACAAAACCTGAGATCACACTTTGTAGAGTCTTCGAACCTAATTTTAAGATATTTCCTTACTACATGTTGAATCTGAGTTCCAATACAATGGGCTTACTTATTCGCCTCGAATACACAATTACACAGTTTTAGATGTTTTCATATTTGAATCTCAATATTCTATGAACTCAATTAAAATAACAGGGTCCATGAATGAAATCCAGACATCCTCGTTGAGTTCGTAGAGCATTTATATTCAAATATTGGAACCATTGCAAAATATTTTGAAAACGAATATTTTACAATAGCGATTCAATCAGATTTTTTTTAACATGTAATATCTTAATCTGTGCCCTAAACACTATCGAAAATGATATTTAACAATATAATATTCGTATATTGTCGAGTTTTATAACCAAGATTCCCTAAAAAATTATTAAAGATTTTATAGGTATTTTTAATAGTGTAAAGTGAATTCTTCAAAGCAAAATCTTTCGACATCTTTTCGATTTTCGACTTCGAATGTCAATTTGGAAAGCTGTAAGTAAGTAGGATTTGAAAGCAAAGCTGGTAGCTAATAAGATGCTGAGAAAAGATAACATGATCATTCCTAGAATTGCTTATACATTTACAAACTATAAATTAATAATTAAAAAGAGGTAAACGGACTACAAAATGAAAATTGTCAAATTTTAAAAGAGTTTATATGTAGCATTAAGAATTTTGAAGAAATTGTCTTAAAACGTTTGCTTTAAATACTATCAGATTGCTACAATACATATTATGCTCTTTGAAAAGTTCAAAATTTTCCACAATTAGATATAAAAAATTGCAATTAGAAATAATGTCAAATAAAAGATAGGTTCAAAATTTATTAAATTACTGCGTAGTAAATTAAATGAACATTTTTAAAAGTCATCAAATTGCAACAGGAAAAATAATGTTCCAAAAATTAAAAATTCGTCACAATTAAATATAAAAAATTTTAATTTGGAATAATGTCAAATGACAGACAGGTTCCAATATTATAGATTATTGCCGAATAACTTAAATAAACATTTTTAAAAGTCGTCAAATTCTTCAAAATACTAAAAATTTTTCACTATTAAATATAAAAAATTGCAATTAGGAATAATATCAAATAACAGACAGATTCAAAATTTATTATATTATTGCTGAATAATTTAAATGAAAGTTTTTAAATGTCGTCAAATTGTAACAAAAAAAATATGTTCTTCAAAATATTAAAAATTCTTCCAAATTACATTAAAAAAATTTCAATTAAGAATAATATCAAACAACAGACAGGTTCAAAATTTATTAAATTGCTGCTGATAACTTTAATAAACGTTTTTAGAAGTCGCCAAATTGTAACAAGAAAAAAAATGTTCTTCAAAATATTAAAAATTTTTCACTATTAAATATAAAAAATTTCAAGAATAATATCAAATAACAGGTAGGCTCAAAATTTATTAAATTACTGCTGAATAAATTAAATGAAGATGTTTAAAAGTCGTCAAATTGTAATAGGAACAATTTATTTTTCAAAATATTAAAAATTCTTCAGAATTAAATATAAAAAATCGGTATTAGGAATAAGATAGGTTTAAAATTTATTAAATTGTTGCTGCATAACTTTAATGTTAATTTTTAAAAGTCGCCAAATACAAAAAAACACGTTGAGTCTGAAAAGGTCTTTAGGTCAGCAGGAGGAAGAATTTGTTTACGTCAAAATCGAATGCTTTTCGAAACATATGAAAAAAGGAAGGTCTAGGTTTTCGAATAAAAAGGGCATAGTGGCCAAAATCCCCCACAGATTAAAATATTTATCAAAATTGTCCTATAAGATCATTAAGTTACATTTTTTCATACTAAGAATATAAACAAAAAGTCTACTAGAAATAATCGTAATCTTGCAAAATAATCCAATTGACGGCATGCATACAAATGTATTCATCGCCCAAACAGTTACGAAATATTACGTGATCCGAAGGAAAGCGCCAAATAAACAGACAAAACCGTAAAAGGCCTGTTACATGCTTGACTGGAACTTATGAGATACCATCCAGTACAACGTAAGAAATAATGTTTTGTGCACGCAAAATATGACAAAAAGGGCCAACACCAACTGTTGCTGCAGCAACAACAGGCCAATGAACAACGAGCGGATGAACACATCGACCGGCAGACGGACACGATAACTTCAGCAATCAGGAAACCATATAAAGATTTCTAACGATCTGAAACAAAATGCAAATTTCAAACATTTTGCAACAAAAGGTTCATCAGTACGGCCAAATTGTTTTGCTTGAAACATCCAACAGGCAGGATATGATGTAATCAAACCAAAGTGGTGCTGCTGTTGGTGCCCCAAACCACGTCTGAGGCCTATTGTTGTTGTTTCATTCAATGCGATAATTTTGGGCGATGGTGATGAGCGAAGTTTCACCGGTGGCAGTGGTCGATGGTCGTGGTTAGTGAAACAAAAAAGTTTCTAAGCACCAGACCAAAAATGTGTTAAATGTGGCATAAAACACTGTTTTAACAACTACCTCATATATATACTTACTTGTATGTATTGTATATATATATATATGTGTGTGTGTGTGTGTGTCTAGGTCTACTCGTATGTGTGTGTGTGGATAAGTGCAATTGCTTGTTGCCATTTAATGTCAATTGTTGTGCGATCGCTTTAATCGAGGAAAAGCGCCAAGACAAACTTTCCAATAATGTCCAATTTTTTCACGTTAATAAATGCAATAAAAACTCGTACGAATACGAATTCACCGTTTTAGCAAACAGCTTCCGTATGGGGAAGAAAATGGCCAAGACGATAATGGAATAATATCACAACGACGTAGCCCCTAAATACTTTCCCACTTGACATGGTAAAAACAAGTACTTTTGTACAATTATCTGCTTACTACATACAGTCATATGGAAAAGTTCCTGTTAAATTGGCAAGATATATTTAGAAAACCCAAATTTATCAGTATTGGGAAAAAATTAATATAGAAGAAATCAACATTGTGTGTCTGCATGTCTGTGTATTGGCTACAGGCTCTTCTGCCGCCCATCCAATTGCATTTAAACTTTGGTTAGTTGTTGTTTACATATCTAGAATGATTTCTATGCACGCGAATTATCATTTGAGATATAATAATAAAGTAATCGCCAACCCAAATCGGTTCTCATATGTATAAGAAAATAGTACTGTTCAAAAGCCCTATCTCGAAAACATTGAATAAGACTTTAATAATATTTCTATAATAGCATTTTAATTCAATTTAAATTTCAATCATTTGAGATATTTCAGCAGAAAATTTTAAATCAATGAAACATTTTTAAAAAAAATTTTGGGAAAAACTTCTTGCAAATTTAAATTGTTTGAGGCTTTTGAGTGTTGTGTGAAAATATTCTAATCTAAATTGCTTAAAACATAATTCCAGGAAAGCGAAAAAAACAAAATAACTTTATATGTTTATACATTCGGTGCTTCAAATAGACTCATTATAGTATCAAAACTTTAGTTGGCTGTTATTCGCACGTTTGGAATGGTTTCTAGGAAATCTCATTTTTTGGGCTTCCGCCCGCGCCAATTTGCTGGAAACTGTCACTTTCGCAAAACGAATGAAATTAGTATTGTCTTCTGTTTCCATCATGGTTTCTCTCAATAACATGCACAATTTATTTTATTAAAATTCTATCAACTATAAACTTGAATAAATCTCACATAACATTGCTGTAATAACAATTCTTACCAATTATTAAATTTAGATTCGAAATTTAGAAATTTCCAAATTTTTCCACATAAAACTTAAAATTGTCATATGATAGATTTTCGTTGAAAATATGAAAATATTGGGAGAAGTTTTTGGGAAGCTTTCTAATTTAAATTGTTTTAGATATGTCTGCAGAAAAATTTAATTCTAATATTATTCATTTTGGACGGTAGCTGGAATAGAAATTATTATCAATTATGCGCCACACGTAGAAAAGAATTCCAATAGAATTGGTCCTCTGGGACCTCGTTTCCAATTCGTCTCACAGCGCTTCAAAATCCTAATCATTCCAACAGAGTTTAGGTTACCTTCTTCTGCATCGACCATCGAACAAGTACGTAGTCGAAGATTTTTCATGGTGGAGGGTTTTGGTCCATCCTCTCAAAATGACCCAGCCAACACAATTGCCACATATTGATACGCTTGATAATTACAATTTTGACATAGAGCTCACTATTCATACAATGTCGATATTCTCTTTTTACGATGAGGGTTGCCTATACATACTTATCGGAGTATTTTTCTCTCGAAACCTCCCAGAACTAATTCATTCCCTCGCGTTATGACCATAGTTTCTGTCCATAGTAGGTAGGACAAGCAACTGGCACAATTGAATTTTTGTTCGCCAAGAAAGTGTTTTATCATTCAATTGCTTGTTGAGCTCCCAATATACTCCTTTCCTAATTCGCAAGCTGGCATCGATGGCTTAATTGAAATAGATCAAATCATCCACCAGTCCAAAATGATAGCTATCATTCATTAGTTCGAGAAGGTATCCAAATGGGTAGAATCGAAAATAACCTGGTTTTATTCTCGTTTACCAAAAGACCCACTGTTGCTGATTCCTCCTCAATACTTGAAAAGACTGCAGTGATGTCTCTCGATTTCAGATTTCCTCATAATTTCCTCAATACAGCATTACAGCGCATAATTATCTCCAAGAGTATGTTGAAAATGTCTTTCGCCCTTTCTAAAGCCTTGCTTTGCTGTAAGATATTTGTAGCTAGCGAAGAATTCGTGTCAATCAGTGACATCCTGCAAAGCTTGTTAGGAATAAGTTCGTTAGAAATATTAAGCTCGGCCTTAGCTTTGCACAATTTCGGCCGTACCGAACTGTCGAAGGTAGCTTTTTAGCAGATAAAAGGTAGTATTCATCTTTTTTCCCTGGATCGTCTCGTGGAGTTTCCATAGAATTGTACATATAGATGTTTGCAGCATTGCCATGTATGTAGCATCGTTTTCTGCCACTCTTTGCCAGGAACAGCAGGATTAGGGGCTTTGTATCGTAGTAATTGACAGAGTTTGTTCATATAGAAGAAAGAAACAATCAATATTTTTGTCGAAATATTACAAAACACAAATAACAATTAAAATGGGTACTATATTGAACCTTTTTAGGAGATATTAGTTATCCGTTGCTACTTGACAGGCCCCAGTTTTTATCACGCACGAAAGCCACATTCATTGAAAATATTTCTACTGTAACTTTCTTCCTCCAGCTGTATAACGAAATGTATATTCTATAGGCTACGTATTGAGTCATGTACCATCCATTCCACTAGGATAAAACTGTCTAAGATTGTTTCTTATGTGTTTGAGATAATTTCTTTGTCCAATTAGAAAGCGAGAGGTACGAGTATTAAGTAACTTTTATGGAAACTGTTTGCACCTCACTCTCCGCTAACTCGACAATCAGCGTAAGGAAAACTTACTCTGCGAAGGACACTTGGAAAACCTGCCCTTTATCTTTATATATAAAAATTACTCCTAGAAATCTCTCATTTATCCCCAGCTTATCATCTCTGTTAGCAAACGCTTAACAAAAGCAGTCAAAACTTAGGCATACTCTCTCACCTTGTATTGTTTAAGGCATCGTAAGATCGACTTGGTGCAGTATTGCGGCTCAATTGTGTGACACACATAAATAATAAAATTGGTTAAAACAATCAGGCAGCAAGCAACTCTAACGCAGCTCAGCTCAACTCAACTCACCTTAGCCAACTTATACGAGTAACAACAAACAGTTGCAAACACAATTGCCGTTAAATCTTTTGAAATCTTACACAAGAAAAGCGTTAAACGCATCAACAACAAACTCCGGTCGGGTTGCTGCTGCTACTACTGCTGCGCATGTGTTTTGCCCCGGCTGACTGGCTGCGATGTTCGCTTTGATTGTTGTTACATGGCAACGCCTTTAAGTTCAGCTTTTCAACAGCATTTTAATTCGAAATGCAAAGAGTAGCGGCAAATGGCAAAAATAACGAAACGAAACGAAACAATTGGTGGCAGCAAACCAGAACTGATTTGCAACAAACTATTTGCTGCCGCTTATTGTATCAAGATGATGATCACTGCTGGCCAGCATTGTTGCGATGCACAGTGGGATTGCTTCATACATTTTTGTGCAATAAATATAAGGAGTTGTCGTAGAGTCTTGAAATTCGGCATAGAGCGTTTTATGACGTAGAGTAGCAAAAATATAAAGTTTCATCCAAATTGACCACGCCCATCGGCCACCGCCCATACAACTAAAAATTAAATTTTCGTATACATTTTTTCCTGTTAGGTAGAAATTCTTGTAACTTGGCATGGATCATCTGTACTACGAAAACAAAATTTTTGGAAAGTTCCATCTAAATCGGCTACGCCCACCGCCCACCGCCCATACAACTCAAAATGAAATTTTCGTAGAAATTTTTGTAACTTGGCATGGATCATCTGTACTACGGAAACAAAAATTTTGGAAAGTTTCATCCAAATCGGTCACGCCCATCGCCTATATTACTCAGAAAAAATAACAATTTCACCCACTACCCGCCTGACTTATTTTCTGTAAAAATATTTAGTAGGATTGCCTAAAATAAAATAATTAGTTACATGTGTAAGGAAACTTATTTACTTATTCATCTATCATTTCTTTTACAATATCATCTAATTCCAAATGTTGTTTACGAGGTTGACGCCTTATTTTACTAAGAAAAGGATCTGATGACACCAAGAGACGGTTGAAAACATCAGAGTTAGTTGCCACTCTATTGCATTTTCTTGAAAACATCAGTCTAAATTTTCTATAATCCTTGTTGCGCGCTTTTTCTGTTCTTCTGTTTTGTCTTTATTTCTTTGCTTAATTTGTAGCGTAATTTCTTGTGACTTTTTTCATAAAATTTATAACTTTGTTCAGCAGTATAAAATATTATAAGGATTTTTTCTATAAATCGCAATAATATACTCTCTTCCTTCATTTTATTGCAGTCAGAGCATGGAGGTCGCCGGAGCTAACCTTTTTTTCATCCAAGGAAAACTTAGAACATTGAAATTTCTAGGGCTTTTTTTTAAATTTAAATAGTTTCGAAACTATTTATGCTATCCAGTTGTCTTTTTTTCTTAAAGAATCACAAAATACCATATTTTTAGAACATCATGACATAAAATTGTTAAACGAACAACAAATATGCATATACAGGCCCTCAAGTTGCATTAAAATCTTAATCGTTTTGCGCTTTACTTCTCCCAAGCATTTTTAAGTAATTATTTTGCGATAAAAAATTATTTTTTTCAAAAAAGCAATGATGAATTTCTCTTAACTAAACAATTCCGTACAAAATTGCATCATTACATTTTTAATATTTTACAGTCGAAAAATAGACTTTTTGCACTTAGAATTTCACTGTGCGATGCGATACTCGTATGATGATGATAACGGTGATAATGAACATGACGGCGATTGTCTTCATGATGAGGTTGCTTACTAGTGGATTATATCCGCTTGTAAATTGAAATTTTATTAGTTATGGTTAAAAAGTAATAGAATATTAAGCAATTGTAACAGGTTCCATTTATGCATGTGAATATTATGTGTTGTGAACAAACATATCGCTAGTTGTGGTAATTGTAAGTGAAAGGATTTAAAGCGGGATTCCTGCAACTTAAACATATGTAATAAAAGCGTTGAATAATTGTGAATGTAATGAGCTCCGAAATAAAATAGAAAATGGTTGCTATACTGAGCTGGCCATTCATTTTGGAGCAGCTTTGTATATCGATCATAGGGCGGGATATATGTATAAATATTTGAAAATTTTTGGCATTTGAAAATTATAATGGTTTTCTTACCGTATAATGATTTGTTCAAAACTTCCATAATCCCTTCACTGCATACATATTGTGTTTTGTTATTTTATATCGAAAGCCACCTATCTTATAATAATTGAACTATCACCGATATAGCAACATACCTAATTTCTTTGCAGTGACCTATACGAAGTAGGAGTTGAAATGAAAATAAAGCACATTAATTAGTAGCACTCCTGTGGTAAGCGGCACATTAAGTTAATGCTTACATTTGTAATGCATAAAGCCAACGAAATATGTGTAGCCAGTTCTGAACCACTTTTTAATTTGATATACAGGGTGGGCCATATGAGTGTTGGCGATTTAATTCTTCAATTTCTCGGTAACGAGCGGCACGGGGTGGCGGGGGGATATGTTGTTCGCTGCGCCGCTTCCTGGAAATTTAGTCGCCATGGAGCCGTACACGGGAGTGCAGCGTGCATTTTGTGTCCGAGCGTATTACGAAAACAATAAATCAGTGATTACTGCACGACGTTTGTATCGGCATGAACACGGTTTACACGATTTAAGTGAAGTTCCAAGCGCCAATGTGATACGAAAATGGATCAGAATGTTCGAAACAACCGGCTCAACAGTATCAATTACGGTTCGTGGTCGCCCAGTTTCTGCAAGATCAGCCAACATTGTGGAGCGTGTTCGTGTTTCAGTTCAACGAAATCCGCAACAGTCAACACGTAAGAGAAGTCAGTCTTTGGATGTCAAAAGAACAACTTTACGACGAATTTTGAAACGTGATTTGCATTTGAAGGCCTATAAGATTCAGATAGTTCAAGAATTAAAACCCGATGATGCCAATAACCGACTTAACTTTGTCAATTTGATGCTAGAGGGGTTCAACAATTTCAACAACGTGATTTTTAGTGATTAGGCCAATTTTCACCTTAATGGCCATGTGAACAAGCAAAATTGTCGGTTCTGGTCCGAGACTAATCCCCGACGCTTGCACGAACGTCCACTTCATAGCCCTAAGCTTGTCATGTGGGCTGGGATAACGTCAACCGGTATTATTGGACCATACTTTTTTGAGGACGAAAGAGGGCATGCGATGACGGTTAGAGCGAACAATTATTGCAACATGCTAGCAGACTTTTTGGTGCCAGCTTTGCAAGAACTTCAAGGCAATACCTCGAGGATGTGGTTTCAACAGGGGCCACATGTCATACGGCTAGGGTATCCATAGAGCTGCTGAAAAATGTTTTTCCTGGAAAACTCATTTTGAAAAGGGGGGATATTGAATGGCCCCCACGTAGCCCCGATCTCTCTCCATGCGATTATTTTCTATGGGGCTACCTCAAATCGGTAGTCTACCAGAATAATCCGACCAATTTAGAGCAGTTGAAGAGGAACATTATTCAGGAAAGTAACAAAATACCGAGAACAACTTTTCAACGAGTTTTCCAAAATTTGCGACTTCGGTTCCAAGAGTGTCAAGCAGCCGAGGGAAGCCATTTGGACAACATTATTTTTAAGTTTTAAAAATTCCCATGCTTCTACTTTTTAAAAATACAAATATATATTTTTTATATTTCGTTGTTTTTTTTTTTAATTGAATATTTAAACCGCCAACACACAAATTTTGATTGAGCCAAAAGCGAATTCTTTTGAAAATGCGCAATATTGGTTCATACTTTAGCGTAGCCTCCATACTCATGAATAGTCTAAGCCAAGATATTCGCTCTTATTCTGCTTGGCGTCATCAACATCGTCATCAATTTTGAATCAACACCGCTTTGACTCAGCGTCAACACCAATTTGGTATTCCCTAACAGTCTTAAGACAACACACATACCTAATATTTGTTTACAATTTTCGTTGAAAATATATGTTTGGAAAAAGTAAATATATGAAAATAAAACATTTGTTCTTCCCGATTATAATCCTAAATCGTATAATGAAGAAAATAAAAAAAATTAATAGCGCAAAAAAGAATTCTCAGGCAGAAATCTTTCATCTTTAAATTGCCTCTATTTGCAAGAAATGCATTTTGTTATAACTTTAAAAGGTTTGAAAGCTATTTTCGACTAAATAAGACTGCATTTAGGCATGTGCTGGAGACAATAGCAACTCATTTGTTGGATTGGCTGCAGCAGTGAATCGTTTTGAGGTTCCTCCAGCGTCATTTACGAAAATATATGGCCTAAAGACATCTCCAGATCATAATGCACACCAAACAGTCACTTTCTCCGGATGCAATGGCATTTCCACACTCATTCTCTCTTCTTCGAGCTCCATTTGCGACAATTTTATTTGTTGACGTAACCACCGGGTGAGAAATGGGCTTCATCGCTGAAGAACTTTTTGTTCAATTGAAAGTCCACGTTTGACTTACCACTTTTGTAGTAAGTTTTAACTATTTTTACGCGTTATTCGGTTGTTAAACAACCCATAGTCGTAAAAGGCAAACATTTCGCTAAACAAATAACACTTCAAATGACAGGTATTTAACAGGTGACTGCCTTGCCAGACCTGCGGTTGTGAAACCACTAAATGGATAACCATGAATTCTGTCTCTCTTTTACCCTTTCATCGACTGAAAACGGGTGTCTGGAAGTGGTTGTCCAAAGTTTTCAAAAGAGAAACAAATCAAGCGGAGCTATATTTGGCGAAGATGGTGGTTATTCGTTGATTTTTATTAAGTTTTTTTTTGGCCAGAAATGCGTTCACAATGATAACCTTATGAGATGGTAAGTTATCGTGATGCAAAATCCGTTATTATACTTCCACAAATGTGGCCTTTTTCCACGATGTTATTCTTTCAAACACACCGAGCTCACAACACGACGATAACCAAAGAATACGGTTATCATTACCTTAACCTTTGAATTCTCAAACTTGTGCGCAAGAGCGAGGCAAAGAATCCACTGCATTTTGGTCGCTTTCGAATGCACTGTACTACTGATATACACGTGGTTATGATAAAGTCGATTCACCGTAAGCATTCTGTAGTATTTTCAGCGGTTCGACAAACGAAATTCCATTTACAATACAAAATATGAAACAAATCCTTTGTTTCATTTGTTTTTAACAAATTGTCTGTTGATTGTTCACAAAACACACTTAAGACGAACAAGATTGAAACATCTAAACAAACTAAAAGGCAGATCGCACTCAAACTCCATGTCAGTAAAGAGAGCGTTTGTGCCAATTTGGTAACAAAAGAAATATTGGCAATCCCTTTAAGCTGGCTTCTCAAATGATCAATACCCAATTCTTTTTTTTTTTTTGGCAAAATATCCACGGTTCCGTGGATGACATCCAAAATAATGGTTATGTAAGATCCGGCTCGATCAGACTTTTGCATCCGACTTTACGCATGTCATCTTGTTTGTTTACTTGTTGATACTATTTTTCTCGAGTGGATGCCAATGTCACGGCATCTTTCCTATATTACAATAGTATCGTGATTTTGATGCATTAGCACAATCTTCTATATGTTTTCGAAGAAAGGCCACAAGTGTTTGTATAGGGTTATGGTTGCAAAACCGCCAGTCTGGCAAGCCTGCCAGCTGTTAAATACTTGTCATCTGAAATGTTATTTATTTAGTGAGAGGTTTTCCAATGACTAATATGGAACCGAAGAACGCGTAAAAATAGTTAAAACTTACTAAAAAAAAGTGGTGATTCAAACGTGGGCTCTCAATCAAACAAAGTTTCCTTCAGAGATGAAGCTCATTTCTCGGTGGTTACATCAATAAGCAAAATTGTCGCATATGGAGCTCGGAGAACCCGGAAGTGATTGTGGGAAGTGACATTTTGGTGCACATTATCGTCTGGAGGTGTCATTGGGCCGTATTTTTTCGAAAACTACCTCAAAAGGATCCACTGCTGCAAACAATCCAGAGGCGGTCTTTTAAATGACATTATACAGGGTGGCGCAATAGAACGTGCATATTGCATCACCTTTTTTTGCGGGGTAGAAAAGGCGCGGGCGTGGGGGCGCCTACATCGTTGGGTTGGCGGGCTCATGGAGTTTTAGTTGCTATGAATCACTTCGACGGGAAGCGTCGCGCATTTTGCGTGCGCGCATTTTACGAGAACTCTCGTTCATATATTGCTACTAGGCGACTATATTGTGCTGAATATGGACTACGGCGAATTAGTGAAGCTCCGAGTGCTAATTTAATTAAAATATGGGTAAAGCGTTTTGAAAAGACCGCTTCAACATTTAAACCACAAGCAAATGGTCGCCCAAGAACATCTAGGACCGAAGACAATGTTGAGAGAATTATAGAGTCAGTACGAGGAAATCCACAAATGTCGACTCGCAAGAGATCGTCTGTCTTACAATTATCACGACGAAGTTTGCAACGAATTTTAACATTGGATTTTAAACCGCATCCATATAAGCTGCAATTAACACAAGAATTGAAAGAGTCTGACTTCAAAGCAAGGCTCGCATTTGCTAATGAAATGCTTAATCGATTTTCCAATTTTGACAATATCCTTTTCTCTGACGAGGCTCATTTCCTTATGAATGGGTTCGTAAACCGTCAAAATTATCGTTACTAGAACAGTGAAAATCCCAAAATCAAACACCAGAAACCATTGCATAGTCCTAAAGTGACAGTATGGGGAGCAATCTCTGACAGAGGAATAATTGGTCCTTTTTTCTTCGAAAATGCGCGGGGCCAAAACGTCACGGTTAATACGGAAAGCTATGTTGAGATGTTGGACGGATTTTTGGCTCCAGAAATTGAAAGTTTAAGAATAGTGAATTCCAGAACTTGGTTCCAACAAGATGGAGCTACCTGTCACACATCAAATGACTCCATGGCGGTGGTGAAACAGATGTTCCCTGGCAGACTAGATTTATTTTAACCATACCTTTTGTATTTATTTTTTAATATATTTTTTAAATATGCACGTTCTATTAAGCTACCCTGTATTTCGTACATAATGACAAGGTCCAAGAATTATAATGAAAAAAAAGTTTCAACGAAATCATACCTTTATGTGTGTTTTATTTCACTTGACTTGAAAACAAAAATTAAATAACCCCTTAAATTATTAAATGGATGTCTTAAATGCATCGCAATCTGAAGGCAAGATTCACTATTAATTAACAAATTCCCCCAATTCTATATTAGACTTATCGATTAAATTTTAAGGTTCATAAATTTAAGGTTCTTTCCATTTTCACTGGAAGACCATGGAATGCTTTCATTACCTATAAAACATTGCAAAACTTCAGTTAAATAAAATTTACAACAGTAGCTAGAAATAGTATTGGCTTTTAAAGAGAGAAGAGAGTAAGTAAGTCGTTATCGGATCACTTGAAAACTGTTCCCACAGCACTTCTAACTGTTCTCCGTCACATAAGTGGCCGGTTGATTGTCACTCCCGTCCACGTAGTATCTGACAATTACGCGAATGCGTGTGAATCGAGTTTGAAGTGTTTCTATTTTTCTGCTCATTGTACAATAAAATAATTGTAATACACGTAATAGTGCTATTAACAATAACGATGAGCAATGAATAAGTGCAAACTGATAACTGATTGATTTAAGTACGTAATTTACAGTTTTTTTTTTTTTTTATTTCGCTTTTTATTTTCTCCCCGTCATATAACGGCTGACCGGCAATTGGTGTAAATAATCTTATTTAATAATTGGTTATCATTATAAAATTATAGTGTAAATTTCGAAAAACAATAGTAGGGAATACAGTTAGTTGGTAGACAATATATTTCCATTCAGGCGGTAGAGAGTTTAAATTCATTCTATCTGTACTTACGAATATTACACGATATCAGTGAAAGCCATGAAAGTACAGTCTATTGTTACTGTACCATATTTGTAAATTGCATTTTGCCTTTGTCAATTTTTTTGTCAATTAGCAAAACACATTTTGGACCCTCCATAATAAATTGATTGATAGTTGATTAACTTTCTGGTCTCGCACAGAAATTATGAAGGATTTTCTTAACAATAACATGTTGAACAACTGAATATAAACGTAGCCGTACAACCAGAATAATGATAAATTAAGCCTCTTTATATCCTAAACCAAATATGCAATATGGAGTCACTTATTCTGGTATGGCTTTGTAAAACCGACAAATGTAAGAAATAGTCTAATAAATTTCCAATCGATTGACACAGAATAAGCCATTTCCGTCTATATATTCAATGAATTTTGATAAACACGATACAGATCGTAACAAATTTCATTGTGAAATTTGGCATAAACGGCTCTTCACGAGCCGCAGTTTCATAGTTAATTTAATTAAATTTTAAATCTTTTCGTTAATTAAAACTTAAATTTTATTTAAAATAATCCAACAACAGCGCCTTTACAAGGGCTCTCATAAAAGTCACAATTTTTGTCTAAATTCGATTGAATTTTTTCATATTCTAGCTGGATCAAGAGCGATCTCCCTTGCAAATGCCACAGATCGATATACTTCGTTATACAATAATTCTGCGTTTCTTACCCGAAATGAAAACCGGATGTTGCAAACACCAAATGCTTATTTTTCATGCAGATTAAAAATCAATTATAAATCTCTTCAGAATCTGCATTTACCGTTTTTGGTGTGGAATAAAAGATTTTTAAATTTAATTTTTAGACGTGTTTCCGTTCCTGTTATAGCGGTTAGAAATATTTCTCTGGAAGCCAAAAATGATCGAAGTACAAATCGTCTATCCCTTCGTGCGTTTCTTTAAAGTATTATAGAAGTCACGACCCTTGGGCTATGAAGTTGAAATTTGGCATAAAGATATCACTTTTTTATAGGCCAATTAGGTTCGAAATTGGGTAAAACCGGATCAGTAGGAAAAAACTTGCGCTTGCGAGAACTAATAAGCATGTTATCATTTAAATACCCATTGTCACAGAAAAAGGGGCTAAGTTAATATACTGGCTTATCCATTTTTCGGTTTCAAAAGTAAAGCTAAATAAAACACACATAAAGCTATGATTTCGACAAAACTTTTATTTCATTATAATGCTTGGACATTGCATTTGAATGTCATTGAAATGACCACCTTTGCATTGGTTGCAGCAATGAATCTTTTTGAGGTAGTTTTCGACAACTTTTTTGCACATTTCGCGGGCTATCTCGACGGTAATTTGACGAATGTTGGTTTTCAATTGTTTCAACGTTTAGCCATACAACAAAAAGTCTAACGGCATCAAGTCGCATGATCTTGGTGGCCAATTGACGTCGCCAAGACGTGAAATTACGCTTTCTGGAAACTTCTCATGCAATATAACCAAAATCGGTATTATTATGCGCCTCGTGGCACCGCCTTGTTGAAACCACATACCGTCCACTTCATAATCTTTAATTGCAGGCCAAAAAAGTCGGTAATCATATGGCTATAGCGCTGTGAATGGAAATTCGGATTATCCGCCACACTTTCACTAAAGGAAACGAGATTTTCGGTAGTGCATACATTGCGAAGATGCACAGACCTGACCACATCTGTATTGCTTCCAATCTCTTCAAATTTCTTTATGATCATGTCAATTGCTTGCACAGTACGTCGATTATGACGACCATAATCACCTCGTAATGCACGAAAGGTGCTCACGTTAGAATCACCACTTTTGTACTAAGTTATAACTATTTTTACGCATTCTTCGGTAGTTAAACGATTCATATTCGTAAATGGCAAACCTTTCACTAAATAAATAACACTTCAGATGACAGGCATTTAATAGTGGTAGCCTTACCAGACCGGCGGTTTTGATGCCACTAAATGGATAACACTGTATTATGTATAGAAAAGGGACATTTTTGACAAAAAAAATTCCTTTGCATTCCATGAATGAGAGCTTTTCATTTTCAGTGAGCTTACAAGCGTTCTATTTTTAGATTTACACAACGGGACCTGCAATTTAACGACGGTTCCGAACGTCACAGTTTGAAAAGCCTTTATCAGACTTGTCGATTACTCGGCTACTCAAAGTTTTCGTTAGACACATCAGCTGACCGCCGCTCAAATATTGATAGGTGGCTGTATGTGGGATTGAACATGGGATCATGTGAACGATAATCGCATGTACTAACCACAGTCGGTTACGCCCACTTATATTACGATGACACTGTACGTGATTTCTGATGACACGGCTTGCAAATGTTTTTGTTATTATCGTTCAAAATAGTCCAATAGAAGAAAACTTGCCCTTCTAAGACTAAATGTAAGAGTAAAAAGTGATGCTTTTTCGAAATAGTTCTAATATTTTCGATATTTATTCGTTAATTAAAGCCAAATATAGCGGTATTTCACAGATGCTGGAAGGAACTATTCCAATTTATATACATTTATATACATTTTCCATAGCATTACACTCAGGAGGAAGCCATTTTCGTTATACCCACTTATAAGAAAGCGGTATATCGTCTACACCAATGTGGACCACAATAAATGGTGGTGCGTGTATTAACATCGGCCCGGGCCTTGTATTGCCTGCACTATAACTTTACGCCTAACCAATTTTTAGGCAAAGAAAACGTTACAATAAGTAGCAACGTCGCAAAAGCAAGATAAAAAATATGGGAAATATTGAAGACTCGGTATATAATTGAGGTGCGCAAATGTCATACGCTCAAGAACCGTAGTTCCCATAAAAAATCGTCCAATTTACATTTTATTGTCTTGTTTTGAAGAAGATTTGATGACATTTTGAACAACGAAAACGGGGTTTGTTGGACTTAATTTACGATTTAGTTCATGACAAAACTTAATATAGCAGGTTAATGTAAATCCTAGTGGATAATGTTATTATTTTGTGAATAAAAACAATCAAACCATTAATATTGGTGATTTAATATTTTCTACATAACGCCAAATATTTCTACTTTAGAATTACATCATTGTTGTTATCGCCTGTTTCTTTGTTTTTCCCCCGTTTGAAATCACATCGTTATAGAAAGAACTGGAAATATGGAGGACTGTACAAGTATGTCCAACGCATGATCGTTTGTATAACAAAATTTATAAATGCATGCCAACATTATCGGAAGAATACTCGTTATAATATGTGTTTTTAAAATGTCAATATATATTGACTATATAATAATTAAAACATTTAAGATTTTGAGTTGAAGAACATCACCATAACTAAAATGAAAATATCGCAAATGCAATCATAAGAGAGAGAGAGAGAGAGAGAGACATTGAATTCGAATGCTTTGGTTCACAAATAAAGTGAACAAGTTCATTGACATAATGAAAAACTTTGTACTTTTCGCATTTACCTTTACCGCATTAATAGTGCATCAATTTCGTTCAGCTTTATTCATAATTGTCATGAAAATATTCATTGAAATAATGAAAACATTTTTATATTCCATGTTCGTTCTGCTTTTGTACAAGATTCTTGCGCAGGTGAATTACGCTACTGGATTGTTTGAGGAATGTATTAATTCACAAACTATGGTTATGGGAATAGTTTGAAACATAAATATCGTTAACATTAAAAGGACAATTGATGAAGGATCAAAAGTAATCAAAAACAATACAATGGAATTTTTTTTAAGCGCCACGGAATCTAAGAAAAAGTGATCTGTGAATATTGTAGCACAGTATGCAAAATTTCTATTGGCAATTTTTTTCAAAATGTCACTATTTTTAATTAAAATGTTTCATTTACCAAAATCTTTTGTTGGTTTAAAACACCATAAATGCAGAACTTAAGCAAATGTTATTGTGTGGTTACCACTACATAATTATCTGTAAGATCTGGTGATTATATTCCCTTATTCCAGATTTAAATTACTTGATTAGAAAATGGTTTTTACTCGTATATATAGTGACAGTGGTAGTAATATTTTCCTAAACAAGGAGCGATACTATGTTGCTATGTTGCTTTAAATTTGTATTTTTTACAAAAATTGGCATTTCATTTAACAAACAACCACTTAATCTACATATATTAAAAAAATAACAAAATGTTGGTTTAATATAAAGGGTGTCCCAACAAGAACGCAAGATTTAAACTTGGCGCCATTCGAAGTATCATTGTTTGATATTTGAACAATTGTTATTTTTTGCTAGTAGAAATTACGAGGTTAGTAAAAATGGAGCGCTACACGAACGAACAACGCATTCTCATTGTGAAATTGTTTTACCAAAATGATGAAAGTTTTGCGGCTACAGTTCGCAAATTGCGATCAATTTGGGGTCACAATAATGCTCTAAAAGAGTCAACTGTAAAGAGATTAATGGATAAATTTGCCAAAATTGGGTCTGTTAGTGATGTAAAGGCAACAACGCGCCTTCGACCAGGTCGATCGACAGAAAATGTCGCAGCTGTACGTGGTGATGTCGCTCAAACTCCATCCACCTCAATTCGACACCGAGCTCAGCAAATTGGTGTCTCCAAATTCACTATGCAGCGAATTCAATTAACTCAGGAACTGAAGCCAGCTGACCATGGACAGCGAAGAGAGTTCGTTAATTGGGTATTGGAGAGACAACATGAAAATGCTGATTTTGCCAATGAAATCATCTTCAGTGACGAGGCCCATTTCCATCTTGGTGGCTTCGTCAATAGGCAGAATTGTCGCATTTGGGGTGAGGAAAATCCTCGAGTGATTCACGAGAAGCAAATGCATCCTATGATAACCAGTTTTTTCGTGAATAGAATTGAAGAAATGAATGTGGAGGGCATGTGGTTTCAACCAGACGGCGCCACATGTCATACAGCCAGAGAAACAATTCAATTACTGTATCAGTCATTTCCCGGTCGTATTATTTCGCGTTTTGGAGACCAGAATTGGCTGCCTAGATCGTGCGATTTAACAACATTTTTGGGGTTTTTTGAAGTCGATGGTTAACGCGAATGAGCCGACGACGACTCAAGTCTTAAAAGAATAAATTGGACGCTGCATTAATGAAATGCCGTAACATTGATGCAAAACGGTCATTGAAAATTTCATTAAAAGATCGCGTGTGTGCCAGCAAAGCCGCAGAGGCCATCTGCCCGATGTGTTGTTCCATACTCAACCTCATTCTGTCTTCTTTACGATATAATAAAGTTTCAAGATTTTTTTTTAAATATCTATGTTTTATTTAAAATTTGAGTCGCGTTCTTGTTGGGACACGAACACAATACACAAAATAGTATAATTTAATATTTAAATTTAAATCATGAAAATTTGAACATTTTATTTTTAATGCGAAAATAAACTTGAATTTTTTTTGCAAGTGCTAGAAGACCAAAATATTTAAGCGTTGTGATAGAAGTCGGCTTCACATTTGCCTATTATTCCAGCATAAGAAACCCCTTCATAAGAAACTGAAATCGCACGTATATTTTAAATCTCTTTAGCGACTTTCCCAAACAGGATATTCATCTTTTATGACTTGTCAAAAGACAAATAGTTTGAAATTTGGGATACAATATTCCAAGAATGAAGTAAAAAGTTGTACGAGTAACTTGAGGTTTTAATCAAATTTTGTCGAATTTACCGTCAGCTTCCCCATGAAAAATATAACACAATTTAAGAAAGCAAAATTATCAAAAAAAAAAACTGTCTAGATGTAATTTTGATAAATATATTATATTGTAATTTAAATCTGATGGTCTCAAAACTAGCCGACATAGCAAAGAAGGCACAAAAAGGTTGTGAAAAATTTTCTTCATTTTTCAACATAATCTTCTTTTAGCTCGATACACTTTTTCCAGCGATATTCAAACAGCCCCGTTTATAGTAAGAACTGTCAAACTCCTTAAAATAGCCATCAACCGCAGACTTCACCTCTTCATTGTTGAACAATTTTTTGTGCTACCCAGCCATTTTTTCAAGTTTGGAAATAAAAAATAATCCGAGGGAGTTAAATCTGGCGAATAAGGTGCCTGCTGAAGCAATTCAAAATTTAATTTAATAATTTTGGTCATTGCAAATAGTAGATGTGTTAAATGGAGCATTGTCTTTTCCACCAAAAGCGGCCTCTTTACCATAATTTCATCACCTAAACGCTGCAATAAATTAGCATAATATTCGCCGTTGATGGTTTTTCCTTTTTAAAGATAATTAATAAAAATAATTCCATGTGCTTCCCAAAAAACAAACGCCATGACCTTGCCTGCAGATGGAACCGTTTTTGCCTTCTTTGGACACGATTCTCCCATTCCAGTCCAATGCTGTCAAAAGTTCATTTGTCTCAGGTGTGTGTAAATCAACTCGAAATTTTTCGCCAAACACTCTACTGACTCTACACAACGCTGTTTTTGCTCTATTGAAAGCAAACGCGGCACTCATCTTGCGCACAGCTTTCTCATCTTCAAATCTTCGGTTAATATACGATTTATAACGTATTTCAGCTAACTAGACCTTCAGCCGACGGTCATCCAATACCATTTGGAATTTTCTTAATCGTGTCTGGCGTGGGCACCTCACTTGGCAGCTCGTACGGCCTCGTTTAAACTCTGCTACCTAATATTTTATAGTCGTAAACGAAGGAGCAGATTTCCCCAGAGTAGAATCAAGCTCACCTCAGAAATATTGAATTACATAACGGTGACCAATTTTTTCCATGTTTAAAAATTCACTGTGATCAATTATTTTTTTGGCTCAAATAAAAATACTAGACGATGCGGCGGCTTGATAACAATCGTTTCGAAAAAATTCTCCTGATTATTAGAGTAACCTAGTGGACATTAAGCTTTGATTCCAATTAAATAAAAACTACCATCGTCACAGTTTTAAATACAGGTGTAGGGGCTTGAAGTTTTGTCAACTACACGCTGCTGTAGCATCCAAACGGCTAATGACAGCGCCCTCAATTTTTGACAAGCTTCAGTCTGCTATGTGATTTTTTGCAGTCGCAGTCTAAAAAAAAGTTATTTAAATAGAATTCAATCAATTGCTTTGCATTAAATTCAATTGCTTTGCATTTGGCTGGAAAATTGTTACCAACCATTGCTAATAAGCTACGCCATTTGGGTGTGAACAAACTGTTTATGTGTCGGCCCATTAATGATACTGGTAGCATTAAAGCACGCCATGGGATAGGTATCCAAAAACAAAAACATCGTTAGAAATGATTCGAAAGGTAAAGGCCAGAATTTAACGCAAACTACTTCAAATCATATTTAAATTGGGTAAAACTTTTAATATGTCTGCTCATGTTAAAAATAATTATTAAAAAATGAACATGTTAAAAAATGAACTACGATTGAAGTCCTACAAAATACAAAAAGTACAATATCGAATTTCGCCTAACAAGAGCAAAATTGCACGTTGGTGGCGAATTTGAAAATTTGGTGTTTTCTGATGAAAATTTTTTTACGTTTCAGCAATAAGCAAATAAACAAAATGATCATGTATGGTTAGAGTGAAAATTAAGAAGACAATTAGGCCAGCGAATTGTTCTGCGAAAGCAAACGCTTACATCAGTGATGTTTTTGATCCGAGATAACCGCTACAGGATGCTCACAACTCGTTTCCATTGAACAGAGCGTAAAACTAAATCAATAAATGTACAATGAAATTATATTAAATGATGCTTTGTTAGCTTGGTCACATAAATAATTCGATTGAAACAATTGAATGTTTCAACAGGAGTCGACAGAACTCCATAAAGCCCATAAAACCTAATGTCATTTACAAGAAAAAGTTCCCAGCTCCATTCTTTCACAACAATATTCCCCGGACCCAATGGATTTTTCTACATGGTATATTCTATAGGCCAAACTATCAACGAAATAATATGAGAAACGATCAACGTCTTGAAGATTGTTCTTCGCTGAGAATGGGACAAAATCATCCACCTTCAGCCAACACACATGCAACGTGTGAAGGCTTACCGAGCAGACTCAAAGCTATTATTCGCTCTAAAGATGGCTACCTCGAACAATAATATATTTTTCTAAAAAATTGAAATATTTTTACAATATACTAAAATCTTTAAGTAGAAAACATCATAATGGCAAAATTACTGTATTATTTAATTGGTAACGCTTCGAGCCCCGATCCTCGTAAAACGTTTGCAAATCTGTGCTGGTGAAATTGAGGCTTCAAAATTTGTCATATTTGTCATATTCTCATGGACTTAAACTTCCCTGAAAATTTTCGATTAATATCAATTTATTATGTTCTTTCTGTTTGCTATTCTTAATTAAAATATTGACTATTCCCTGTCCTATTTTTCTCAATTTATCTGCCAATAATCAAACTGTTAATGCAAAAAACAAGGATCACATCCGGATGAGACGAACTAAAAATTTGGTTCACTACAATTCCGTATTTTCTTTTCTTTTATTTGATTGAATGACTTAAGTTGAAAGTAACTTTGTTTCCATACACAAGCTATTGACAGTTTTTAATTAATTTTAGAAATTTTAACTTCTAAAAGTAATTTTAAGTTTAAATTCTAAACTCGTCCCGAATGGGGCGGATTAAAACCTTGATTCACTACAATCGCGTATTTTATTTCATTCCTTTCATTTGATTGAATAATTCAAGTTGAAAGTAACTTTGTTTCCATACACAAACTATTGTCAGTTTTTAATTAAATTTAGAAATTTTGAAATTTTAAGTATACGTTTATTCTTAATTATTAAGAAACTTTTGTTCAATCGGCAAGTATATCTTTTAGAGAAAAGTCAGCTTTTTGAAAGAAAACGGATTATTTAAAAAATTACATGTGCTTTTGTGCAAACACATTTTAAAACCAACTCTCATGCTTACCTTTAGACTTATTAACATGAATTGCGAGCAACCTGGCATCCTATCTGTCACATTAATGAAAAGTACTCATAAAAAGTGACGATTCTATTTACCATTCTCATAATTTCAATCAATTTATTCCTTGTTTGCTTTTCCACGAAAATATTTATTACATTGACTCACAATTTCGTTAATCATACGTATCACTACATCACGCATTCGTCTAATGTGAACAAGCGATTTTTCTATTGTTAGCACTCGATGCTATTTCTATCAAAATAGTGAGCGATATTTGTAAGAAGCACAACATTGATTTCATGAATGGATTTTATACGTCTATTGGTCATAATCATGCCATCATGGTTACTTTTCCACAAAAATATTTATTACATTTACGCACAATTTCGTTAATCATACTTATCACTACATCACCCATTCGTCTAATATGATCAAGAGTTTTGTCTATTTATTGTTAACACTCATTGAAGTGTTGTGGCTTTTATCGATGCTATTTCCTTCAAGATAATGAGCGATATTTCTAACAAGTGCAACATTGATTTCATGGAAGGATTTCATACGTTTATTGGTCATGATAACGTCTATAAATGACTATTCTGTGGACTCGTAATCAGTTGTAGGAAAATAAAATATCAAAAATAGGCAAAAATGATGATCTTCGACTCAAAACTCAATAGTTAATATTATGAATGCAAATGTTATTCCGAAGTGAAAACAGGGTACTACTTCAACTTTTATGTTTCCTCTTTCAGGCTCGTTTCTGGGTTCAGGTTATCGATGAGCTGCGGCGTGGCGTTCGCCTTAAGAAGGCCAACTATGAACGGGCACCCATTGAATATGAATTGACACCCTACGAAATACTCATGGAGGACATAAGATCCAGGTAGGTTAGAAAATTTGCAATTTTTTTGGATTATATTACTCTAAGCTTTTGTTACTCTCCGGAGCATTTCAATTTTGTATTGTAGTATGTATTGATATTTTATTTTTCTACTTTTTCGCAATTTTCAGAAAATATCAATTACGCAAAGTAATGGTGAATGGTGATATTCCACCGCGCGTGAAGAAAGACGCTCATGCCTTGATTTTAGAGTTTATTCGGTCAAGGCCGCCTTTGAAGAAGGTTAGTTGCTCCAAACTTACGTACAAATACAATTTACTTGCCTAAGAGCTACTTCAATAATTCATGATTAATTACTTATGATAATTATGATGATGATTACATGTTGCTGCACTTATGCCACAGCATAGTGGAGTAACATATTTCATAGCTTACTATTCACTGTTGTAGTTTAGACACAAAATATTGTGATTATTTTAAATGTTTATTTAAATATTATTATTATTTCAATTGTTTCTTCGTTTTTTTTCGTTTTGCATATAATTTTTAAACTTTCAAAGGCATCTGAGCGTCAACTCCCACCACCTATTAAGCGAACGCCATCGCCGCGTGAACAATTGATGGATTCCATACGTCAAGGACGGACATTGAAGCACATACCATCACCGACATTACCCCGCCTAAGAGATCGATGTAAGTAAAGTCAAGCTTTTAAATTGCCCCCATAATGTTTCTCGTAAATAGAAGTTACAGAGTTATGTTGGCAAATCAACAGCAGCAGTTAGTGGAAAATTTGCACAACCTCATAGAAACCAAAGAAATGTTTGAAATTTATGTGAATTTTTTTACAATGGTTTCTGATAATGTTACCTTTTACATTCATAAATTGTAATTGAATATTTTTAAAGATTATTGCATAATTATTTATTTTATATGCCATATTAGGTATATGTGAAACTATATGTGTGTGTGTTTCATTTATAAGCTTGTGATATACCAAAAAATATTTTCCGGCTGTCTTCTAGGGCTATAGTTTATTCTATTAATATTATTTCCGAACAAGATAAACTGCAAGAAATTTGTTATAGGTATAATATAATACTGATTAAAACATTTTCAATATCGTTAAATGATAATGAAAATGTTTCCAATGTAACTTTTTGAAACTCGGTATTTAGAAGTTCTAATATCTTGGCCAATCTCAGGAAATTCATCAGCGTGTAGAGGTCGCCCCACATAATTTTGAAAGCTGAAATTTACCACAAAAATACGTTATAGCCCTAAGCAAGTTAAGTTCGCAATTGAGCAAAATGGAGCCAATACGAAAAAGTTGCCCAAAATAAGACTGTGCATTTTTCAGAATTTTTTTAACAATTCTAAATTGAGCAAAATAGCAAAATTGTAAAAAATAAGACTGGTCATTTTTCACAATTTTTTTGACAAAATTCTGAATTGAGCCAAATAGGGCCAGTACGAAAAAAATTGTCCAAAATAGGATTAAACATTTTTCAGATTTTTTTTTTTTTGTTTTGACAAAATTCTAAATTGAGCCAAATAGGACCATTACGTACAAAAACTGCCCAAAATAGGACTGAACATTTTTCAGATTTTTTTTTGACAAAATTCTAAATTGAGGAAAATAGGATCAGTACGAAAAAAAATTGCCCAAAATAGGACTAGGCATTTTTCAAAATTTTTTTTAACAACAATTGAATAAGTTGAGTAAAATAGTGCTAGGACGGAAAAAATTGCCCAAAATAGGACTGGGCATTTTTCAGAATTTTTTTAACAACAATTGAATAAGTTGAGCAAAATAGGGCCAGGATGGAAAAAATTGCCCAAAATAGGACTGGACATTTTTCAGAATTTTTTTAACAAAATTCTAAATTGAGCGAAATTGGGCCAGTACGAAACTAAACTGACTAAAATAGGACTGGACATTTTCCAGAATTTTTTTAACAACAATTCTAAATTGAGCAATATAGCGCCAATACGAAAAAAATGCACAATATAAGACTGGGCATTTTTAAATTTTTTTTTTAATAACAATTCTAAATTGGGCAAAATAGGGCCAGTACGAAACCAAACTGCCCAAAATAAGACAGAACATTTTTCAAAAATTTTTTAACAATTCTAAATTGACCAAAATAGTGCCAGCACGAAGAAAAATTGCCCAAAATTGCACTGGGCATTCTTCAGAACTTTTTAACAACAATTCTAAATTTTGTAAAATAGGGCCAGTATGAAAAAAATTGCCTATAATAAAACTGGACGTTTTTTAGAATTTTTTTTAACAAAAATTCTAAATTCTAAAATTCTAAATTTTAACAAAAATACAAAATAGGAAAAAAAAATTGGTCAAAATAAGACTGGGCGTTTTTCAGAATTTTTTTTTTTACAACAATTCTAAATGCTATGTAGAATAATATAATATAAATACTAGAAAGAATCCTCACCGAGAAGAAGAAGGAAGTTCTTATAGGAAAATATGCATAAAAGAGCTCGGATTTGTAAGCAACCTCGATATGTAGGTCAACAGCCTGAATCGTGTTGACGTTTGCGACAACATAAGGATAACAAATAACAAGACACCATTTCTGAAAAACTTCATCACACGGGCTGAAAACGGACAGTCTACAACAATATAACGCGGAAAGATCATGGGTTAAACCAAATGAACCCCTCAATCCATCTCTGAAGAGGGCCTTCAGCCCAGGAAGGTAATGTTTTCGATTTGGTGGGATGTCAAAGGAGTAGCCTTTTTTAACTTCTCCCGAAAAATCGAACGATTGATGCGGTCTACTATATCGCACAATTAGATAAATTGAAGACGGCATTGAAAGAAAAACGTCCAGCGCTCATCAATCGGGGAGACGTCATCTTTCATCATTACAACGTCCGCCCTGCGGACCCGTCAGAAACTGCCTGAGTTTGGGTGGGAAGTTTTACCTCACCCATCCTACTCTCTAGACCTCGCTCCGTCCCACTATTTTGCAGTCTGGACAACCACCTGAAAGATTTGAATTTCCATAACTACGAGGAAGTGAGAAATCGAATTGAACGCTTTTTTCCAGAAAAACCATGCGAGTCTTATGGGAGACGAATTAAAAATCTCTTAGAGAGGTCGTCGTAAGAAGTTATTAAAAAAAAGCAGAGATTATAAAGGGTGGCGCATAAGTAACGTTAAGGACGACTATATTGAATGCGTTCTTGTGTATCATTTAGTTTTAACTCGTAAACTAATTGCATCTTATGTGGGAAAAGATGTAACATATGTAAAATTCTTTGCAAAGACCGCCTAGACATCTCTAACTGCTGAGAACGTCGCTTGGTGGAAGTTTCGGTGTTTTTCTCAATACTTGCATGCACTCGAACAATGGTCATTTCATTTGGAACTGCACGAGGTCGTTCAGCACGCGGAAGATCACAGACAGTCCGTTGTTGCCCAAAACGCTGAACCAATCGGTAAATTGTTGGAGCGCTTGGAGCATTTCGAACATGAAAGAAATTTCGATATGATCTAAATAATCGAATGCTGACTTTCAAGGTAAAATTGAACAACTTTAGTTCTTTGTGCTGTGCTGAGCCTTTCCATCATAAATTTCCCAACTATTATTTAGTTAATTCTGTAAAGAGACGAAAAGAAGACTTAAACCAAAAATGTATTTACTGATCAACTCTTAGCGTTACTTATGCGCCACCCTGTATAATAGATTAAAATAATTGTTTTCTTGTACATGAATGTGGTTTCAAAACCGAACGAACTTTCCAAACAACCCAATACAGGGTGGCGCAATAGAACGTGCATATTGCATCATCTTTTTTTGCGGGGTAGAAAAGGCGCGGGCGGGGGGACGCCTACATCGTTGGGTTGGCGGGCTCATGGAGTTTTAGTTGCTATGAATCATTTCGACGGGAAGCGTCGCGCATTTTGCGTGCGCGCATTAGTGAAGCCCCAAGTGCTAATTTAATTAAAATATGGGTAAAGCGTTTTGAAGAGACGGGTTCAACATTTAAACCACAAGCAAATTTTCGCCCAAGAATATCTAGGACCAAATGTCGACTCGCAAGAGATCGTCTGTCTTACAATTATCGCGACGAAGTTTGCAACGAATTTTAACATTGAATCTTAAACTGCATCCATATAAGCTGCAATTAACACAAGAATTGAAAGAGTCTGACTTCATAGCAATGCTCGCATTTGCTAATGAAATGCTTAATCGATTTTCCAATTTTGACAATATCCTTTTCTCTGACGAGGCTCATTTCCTTATGAATGGGTTCGTAAACCGTCAAAATTGTCGTTACTGGAACAGTGAAGTTCCAAAATCAAACATCAGAAACCATTGCATAGTCCTTAAGTGACAGTATGGGCAGCAATCTCTGGCAGAGGAATAATTGGTCCTTTTTTCTTCGAAAATGCGCGGGGCTAAAACGTCACGGTTAATACAGAACGCTATGTTGAGATGTTGGACGGATTTTTGGCTCCAGAAATGGAAAGTTCAAGAATAGTGAATTCCAGAACTTGGTTCCAACAAGATGGAGCTACCTGTCACACATCAAATGACTCCATGGCGGTGGTGAAGCAGATGTTCCCTGGCAGACTGATTTCGAAAAGAGGTGATATCCCATGGCCCCCACGCAGTCCAGACTTGACGCCTCTTGACTTTTTTTTGTGGGGATACCTCAAACACAAAGTCTACAGTAATAATCCAGGAAACATCGTTCAGCTCAAGGAGAATATCCGTGGTGAAATGGCACCCATTACACCAGTATTACTGAAGAAAGTTTTCAATAATTTTCGTTTGCGGTTAGAGGAGTGCCGTCGTCGAGGGGATTACCATTTAGATGATGTTATTTTTAAAAAATAAACTCCATTTATTACTCTACAATGCCTTAGATTAATTTTAACCATACTTTTTGTATTTATTTTTTAATCTATTTTTTAAATATGCACATTCTATTGCGCCACCCTGTATTTATTCTATGGAGAGTTACATTCTTTACAAACTCGCATTAATACATTGATAGATATGATTAAAATTCTTAGATTGCATAACATATTTTTCACATTATGTTGAGAAAGAACGTAACCAATTGACTTGCATATCCAATTATAGTCTCATAGATCTACAAAGAAATTCAGTTTTTGATTCAATTTTCTTAAATCTAGATGAGATTCATAATTTCCTGCAAGAGTTTCCTCTGATCTTGCTAAAACTTGTAACCCCAAAAGTTTTATTCAAATCCCTTAAATCTAGTTTTGGCTCAATAGACACCCTTTCGTCGTAGTACTTTGTGAAATATAAAAAAAAATCTGATTTAATTGAATTTTTTTCGTAATTAGATTGATTTACTTTTGCAAACCATTGAATTTAAATTGAATTCAAATACCCAGTGTATTCGCATGTTTTAAGTACATAATATAATTATAAAGCGCCAGCGTATATCGCCTGCTATTAGGTTGTTGTACACCCTAGGATGGGTTCAAGTCAATGTCCAATTGCATGCGTAACAAACAATAAAACATCATAAACATTCAACAGACATTGACAGCAGCAAAAGCAACAACAATATGATTCACTTTAAAGTTCAAAAGCTTAAATACCCAACGAAACGAAATCGAAAAGGCAAAAAAATTACACAAATTTCCACATTAATATTTGATTACTGCAAATGTTGCCTGCCCATTGCCGCCGTTGCCGCCGTTGCTGCCGCCACCGCCGCCGGCACTAACGATGTTTGCCTGAATGTTTCTCAAAATTCCAAATGTTAACCTTCCTGGCTTCCATTGAACACCAACAAATGCAAACAATGAAAATGCAACGATTTGGAAAAAAGGAAATTTTTTTCTTGCGCAAATCTCACTCCCACCATGCAAACAACCGGCAAAAGCAGCGACAGCAGGGGCACCACTGCCATCAGCAACTCCATCCACCATTTGCAAGGTTTTCCTTTCCTTGTGTCGCCACGCTCTATACAAGGTGTGAAAATAACTTTGGAAATCTTTGGATTTCCACTGCTTATCGCCAATTGACATCAGTTCAGCTGGCTGCACAGTGCCCACAACACAGCGCCAACAACATCAACATCAGATCTGCCAAATAACTCAAGTTGTGATTTGAAATATTTTTCGTCTCTCTGTTCCTCATCAAGGGGGCATTTTCCTTTGTTGGCGTTTTTTGTTTCGCCTTCTTTAAACAATGCACCTTGAAAATTACAAAACAAAGTTCAACTTTCTGTTAAATGGCTTCCGTAAACTATTTTTTCTTTAATTTTTCGGAAAATGATGTCATCCATGGCACTTAATACAAAATGAACATTTGCGATTTGCTCATGTATACTTTTTTTTGCTCGATGTATAAATTTATTTCTAAGGCAAACTGTAATAGATTCATATCAAAATTACGTGGTTTTGTATTGAATTAGCAAGTTGAGGCCAAGGAGTCAAGGTTTAGAAAAAGGGGTTTTGGGTCATAGGAACAGTTTTCTTATAAAACATATACAAAATCTATATTGGTCATTATTGTATTGTACGAAAAAGCATTCGTTTCTAAGTTAGTTCAGCAAATGTGCTATAGGTGAAGTGTGAATCATCTACAGGATGTCCGTCCGGAAGGTATACTACTTTGTTTTGCCGCCATTTTGGTAAACATTAGTCTTGACAGTTCTTATTTGGCAGTAGTGAAGTACACGTCTGTATTGCAAATTTATTATGGAAAAATATTGGATAAGCCAACGAGTTTTAATCGTTAAAACATTTTATCAAAATCAATCATCGATTACTGTGACGATGAGAAAGTTACGTGAAATTTTTGGGAGAAACAATGTGCCAACAAGACGCTCTATTTAACGTGTAGTGAATGATTTCGAAGAAAGAGAATCTGTAGCTGATAGGGCCAAGCATGGACCACAACGTACTGCAAGATCGGCTGAAAACATTACTGCTGCTCAAAAAAGTGTTCAAAACAATCCATCAACCTCTTCAAAAAACAACTTTGGCCACAATTTTGCACAAGGATTTGCATTTGTCTCCATTTAAGATTCAGTTGACACAAGAGCTTCTTCCACAAGTACATTTACGCCGACGTACATATGCCAATAGGATGTTACAGCTCGCCCATGACAACCGCGATTTTCATGAAAAAATCATGGAATGGATATGGGAATAAACAGAATAGTCGGCTTTGGGCAATGGAAAATCCTCAAATTATTCATCAGTCACCTTTGCATCCATTAAAAGTGACAGTCTGGTGAGTAATTTTGTTAGGAGGAATCATTGGACTTTATTTCTTTGAAACTGAAAACGGCGTAGCGGTAACTGTCAATGGGGAGCGATATCGCGATATGATTGAAAACTTTTTAACGCCACAACTGCATGTTTTGGGCTTCAACAAGACTGTGCCACATCGCATACAGCCAGGATTACAATGGAATTACTGCGAGACCTCTTTCCACAACAAGTTATTGAAAAAAATGGTGATGTTGATTGGCCTCCACGGTGGCCTGATTTGACTGCTCCGGACTTCTTTTTGTGGGGATATCTGAAAAGCAATGTTAATGCAAACAAACCAGAAACGCTTGACCAAATCAAACAAAATATTCGTGATGAAATTAATGAAATACCGCGTGAAATGTGTGAGAATGTAATGAAAAATGTGCTCAGAAGGGCTCGCATTTACGAGGCTAACAGAGGCACACATTTATATGATATTTTATTCCATACATAATTGTCGACATTAAATAAAACATTTATCAATATTAGATCCATTCTCTTTCATTTAATCAAAAATTATAAAGAAATAAATTAGTATACCTTCCCGACGGACATCCTGTACAAATACTTCTGTGGTCACAGGGAAAAACCACTTGAGTTGACTTAAAACAAAATTGTTGTTGCTACTTTATACCATATTTACGCTAATTCACAATTTCAGAGTCCTGTGTATTATAGTAATTTTTCAAAACAGCGATTTTTGAAAAAAATATTTAGACTTACAATTTATTATGTTCAGATTTTGAGTATTTTTGAAAAAAAAAA
>JAHXMU010000460.1:321793-337345 GCA_019455685.1 Philornis downsi | reverse complement strand
AGAGGTATGCAAGAGTTTGTTTGGGTTAGCGATGGTGTGTTTGTGTGTGTGTGTGTGATTATTTCGTCACATTTGACCTCATTGTAGAACGTTGACCCACAAAAATGCACCACCACACAAATTCACACAATACCACTTTAATATTCATTTGTATTTTTTTCTTGCTTGGAAAGCAAAAGTACTTGAATTGGAAAGAGTAGACATTTGGAAAGATATTACAATTTATTACGTAGGTGCAGGGGAGACAAGAGGCAAGAGGCAAACCATGAGAGATCAGTGAATGAATGAACTTTATTTTCAGCCGAGGTTATAATTTATAAGGCCACCATTAAAGAGTAATCGAACTATATATACAGATATGAGGACGGTCCCCAAACTGGTCGATTCAACAAAGAAGACACAACAAAATTAAGATAATTTTTCTTTAATTTTTAAACATAACCACCATTTAGACCGACACACTTGTTCCCGCGATATTCAATAGCTTCTTACCCTGTTTATAGTTAGGACTATCAAACTCCTTAAAATAGCCATTAAGCGCACACTCCTCCTCTTCATTGTTCACAAATCATTTACCACGAAGCCATTTTTTCCAAGTTTGGATATAGAAAATAGTCCGAGGGAGCGAATGACGACGCGATGCGTCATGAAGCAATCCGAGCATAAATTCATTTATTTTGGCCATCGCAATAATGGATGTGTGAACTGGAGCATTGTCTTGATGAAACAAAACTTTCTTTTTCGCCAAATGGGGCCTGTTTTCCCCAATTTAATCAGTTAAACGTTGCGATAATTAAGCATAATAAGGTGCGTTTCATATTTATAAGGTAATCTTTAACGGTACATTTCTTTTGTTACTACGAAGTTCTATCAAAATATTTCGTTGAACGAAACAACCCTGCACACAAACTTTGGAATTTGTTCAGATAATGGTACTTTTGTTTTTGTGATAATCCTGTTTTTATCGTGTTTCACAATTATAATGCCAAGTTCATTTAGTAGGTTTTTAAAGGTGCAAGCGATAAGGTCATTGTTATTTTTGTAAAAAAGTGTTAAAATTCAGTAACAAAAAAGATATGCCGCGAGGACACGAAATAGGTAAAATAATCGCTTACAAGGACGAACAATGCAGTGGAAGTGGGCGCAAATTGGACGCGAGCCATAGTCTCATTCAAAATTTTAGACGGGATCCTGCCGCTTATGGATCTAATAAGCGCTCAGGTAGAAAAAAACGCGCTCTAAACGCGCTAAGCGACAAATTATAAAAAGCGCCAGCAACACATCGAGAAGTTTACACGACTTGCAAGCTGACTTTTACCATTCCTTTGTCTCAGATGTGAAGTGATGGAGCCATAACTCATCTATGGTTATAAATCCATGCAAAAATTATGCTTTATTGCGGTGAAACATCGACAACAAACTCTGTATTGTATCATCTTTACGACGCTGTTTTTGCTTTATTGAGGCAAGCGCGGCACCCATCTTGCGCACCGTTTCCCCATCAACAAATCTTCGGTTAATATACGATGTACAGCACTATTTGAAACGCCTATCGTTGCAGTTAACTCACGCACCTTCAGCCGACGATCATCCAATATCACTTCATGGATTTTCTTAAACGCCTCAATTGGTCGACCACTACGGTGTTCGCTTGGCAGCTTGTACGGCCTCGTCTAAACTCAGCTACCCAATATTTTACAGTCGTAAACGCAGAAGTAAACTTTCTCGGAATAGAATCCAGCTCGCCTTAAATATTGGTTGGACTGAGCCCTTTCAAATGGAAATATTGAATTGCATAAAGATAAAAAAATTTTCCCATTTTTACAAATTCACTGAGATCGTTTGCTTTTGATGGCTTAAATAAAAATGCTAAACAACGTTGCGCCTAAAACGTAAAACATATGTTTTATAAAGTTGCCACTTTTCACCAAAATAAATTTTTTTCAAACTACTGGCACCATCTAAAAGTCAGGTGGGCTGGTTTTGGTACTGCCCTCGTATGCATGGGGCAACACACCTTTGCAGTCATGTGTTTTCATTCACATATTATCTCTTAACGCCAAAAGTGATTTAAATGCAACAATGTCTCTTGACGCGTCATTGCAATGCAATATAGGATACACTCATATTTTATGTCAATGCTATAAAATTCCTCTATCTTCCTCTCTCTCTCTTTCTCTCTGTCTATTTGTGTCAGAGGCTTCCCTGTGGCCCGGCAATCTGCAATATATCTTCCGCCTGTGCGGCTTTAACGAGTCAACACACATACTTATGATTGTGTGTGTGTGTGTGTGTCTTGTCTATGGTTCAAGTTATGGGACGAGTGGCAATGTGTCGCCACTGTCAGGCCTTAAGACTTTAATGACATCCTTAAGTGTCCTTGAGTTGCTGGACAGCTTCCTCTTAAGCTTTTTATAATAAAACCACTGTTTTTTTTTTTTTGAAAGGCCCTTCTTGTTTGAACATTCTTTTCTGCATACATAAACAGAGATCTACAAATGTTGTCGATACGAAAGAGATGATTGCAAAAAAAAAAAATAATAATAATAAATATTCAATTAAACTGCTCTTAAGAAGAACATGACAACATGAGGTTGTTTCCAAAAAGAACGGTGTCAATTTGGAAGGAGAGCAGCAGAATATAGAACGGATTTGTAGCGAAAATAAGTCGATATTTTTCTAAATTGCTAATAGTGCATCCATTCATTGTAAAGACAAATATTTCTTCGAAATTCTGTGTAACAAAAATCAGCAGAATGATATAGACGAACACGTATTACTGTTTTCACATCCGCCACCACCGGCCCAGTATGGCAATTTTTCCCGTTGCCGGTATTGTTGATTAGGCTGATCAAAAAAGTCATGCAGTATATATAATCTTTGTTTTAAAGTCCTTGCTATAATAGAGTACAACAATTTTAAAATGTTCGTTTAATCCTAAACGTTGAAATTTCCCTTTCTGGCAATCCATTTACAATGGGTTGGCAACCATCATTTGTACGTTAAAATCTGTTCAATATTTGATTGCGTTTCCACTCAAATAATATGAGTAAAAAATTGTAAAATCTCAATCTACACACGGATTTCATCCTTGCTGGATCAAACCATCTTCCCTTGCTCTAAGAAAAGGTAATATTATTCTAAATAAAGGTTACACCTTTTGCTTTAAAGGAAATAAATTAATTCAATTTTGTTCCATTTCCTATATTCTAATTGCTACGCAAATGTTCAATTGCTGAAACTGTCAAAGATTAAACTTGACAAATCTGGAAATAGAAGGCAACAGTCACTTGACTTTTTTGCTTATTCACATCGGTAGTCGATCCATCGTATTGTACCATTCCCTACATTAATATAGTAACATCTGTCTTATCAAACTTTAATCTGCATCTAGGATTGTACATCACTGCACTAGGATACAAATGAACCACTACAGAAATGTCAGCCAGATAAACTAACTCACACACAGACCTTTCCCCAATGTCCTTTTTCTGCCAGAAGGACCATTATTAGCCCCTACATTCTTGTCGAATTAGAGGTGTGCGATTAACTGATAAATCATGCAGCCAATTCGGTTAGTCAAACTCCAGATTAATTAATTTATTGTCTAATCATACAGGGTTATCCATTTAGTGACTTCAAAACTGCCGGTCTGGCAAGGCTGTCAGCTATTAAATACCTGTCATTTGAAGTGTTATTTATTTAGTGAAAGGTTTGCCATTTACGAATATGAATCGTTTAACAAGCGAAGAACGCATAAAAGTAGTTAAAAATTACTACAAAGTGGTGATTCAAAGGTGGACACTTTCCGTACATTACGGGGTGATTATGGTCGCCATAATCGACCTACTGTGCAAGGAATTGGTAAGATTGTAAAGAAATTTAAAGAAATTGGAAGCACTACAGATGTGGTCAGCCCAACGCATCATTGCAATGTATGCACTGCGGAAAATATCGCTTCTGTTAGTGAAAGTGTTGGGGGTTAATAAGAATTTTAATTCAGAGTGCTATGACCGTATGATAACCGACTTTTTTGGCCTGCAATTAAAGATTATGAACTGGACGAGATGTGGTTTCAACAAGACGGCGCCGTGAGCCACACTACACGACTGATTGTGGCTTTATTGCATGACAAGTTTTCACAAAGCGTAATTTCATATTCTCTAGAAATGATTAAAGATTGTCAAACCATGAATAATGATATGCGAAATATTACAATCGGACGCAGTACGCAAAAAACCATACAGTCAACTTTATTTTGAAAGGTGTTTTAGGTCTCGAACGCATCAAATCCCTCTTGGTATCAACACAAACACAAATTTTTGTCGCAAAAGACCGTCGCGTTAAAATCTGTATAGATGATTTCATGTTATAAAACACAATACTACAGTAGATGGAACATGTATCTGCGAACATAATCTGGAACCAAACGTGAAGCAAGACCGAAACCATTGCTCAAAAATTAAAATTATGCCGAAAGATTTGTTTGATTGTCATAGAGTTATGCGTTATGAGATTTTTCTGCCAAAAAGAAACATTAATCGAGGATTAAATGTCGTTTGCGTGGAGCTTTTTGCCGAATTTTATAAGCAGATAATTCTTGATTTTAACAATTTAGCTCCATGCGACTTAAACCCAAAAAGTCGAGTAAAGAAATCCCATATGAATTTCCGTACCGGATGGTATGTCATTAAATATAATTCACTATAAAAGATTTTTCTCCAAAGAAGATTTTCATACATAGAAACTGAGCACATTTCAAGATGTTACGGTGATTTTTTAAGATTTAAAATTTTTAGGTTGGCGGCACTGGTCGGAAATGGCGTCCAAATGTCATCTGTCAAAGTGAAAAGTGTACAGTATACTCTGCCATTTCAACGAATGACGAATGAGCTACCACAACGTCTAGTTTTTGGTGAATGAGTCTTACAAAAGCTCAATGAAAATCCGCTGTTTTATCGAAAAATTGTGTTCAGCGATGAAGCTCATTTCTTGGTGAACAAATACGTTCACACGCAAAACTGTCTGGTGTGGTTTATGGTCGGTCCATTCTTCTTCAAAGACGACCATGGAAGAAACGTTACCGTCAACGGCAAACGATATCAAGCCATGATACGCATTTTTTTTTTTGCCCCAATTGGCTGAGTTAACCTTGATTGACATGTGGTTTCATCGCAACGGTGCAACATGCCACACTGCTCGTGAAACAATGGATATGTTGAGGGATGGACTTGGTGAGCAGCTTATCTTTCGATTTGGCTATGTGAGTTAACTCTTGACTGATTGTTTCTTGTGGGGTTATGTCATGATGTTAGTCTATCTGGACAATACGAACACTATTGAAGCCTTACAGGATAACATAACACGCGTTATTCGTGGAATACAGGCCGGAATGGTCGAAAAAGTGACGAAAAATTGGACCTTCCGAATGGACATTTTTAGACGGAGCCGCGGCCAACATTTACATGAAATTATCTTTAAAAATTAAATGTCAAAAACCAATTCATCGATTCCAATATTTTTATTTTTTTAATATACGATGCAAATTTGAGTGTTTTATTCGATTAAAAAAAAAAAAAAATACGATTAAAAAATCACCCTTTATTAGTATTAAATGCCACTTAACATGGTAACCATAGTGAAAAAATACTTATGGAAATGAGGACGACAATTTTAAATAATTTTATTTGCACCAAATTTAAGTGTAAATTTACGTAGCTGGCAGATAACCCAAAAGAATGTGTTATAATTTTTATTTGTTGCAAAAGAAATATCAAAAAAAAAAAAAAAAAAAGCAGTAAAATTATTGAAAAAAGGCGCGTTTTTTTTACAAAAAAGTGGCAACAAAGAATTAGCACATTTCAAAATCCCATGGCCAGGAAATATATGTTACGAAAGTTTCACAAATGCCAGTCTGGCAACACCGGTGCTTGAATATACGAGTATAACAGTGGCATTGTCTGAGAAATTATTTCATATTTTTTATCAAAAACAAAAAAAAAACTCCTTTTTTTATTTAGAAAGTGGTCAGAATATTTTGACTAATCCCAAAAAAAAACCCCCGATTTAAAGAATTATAAATGATCAACTATCGACAATTTGCTTTCCTTCAAACTGTACAACAGATACAACCTATGGGTCAAAATGGTATAAAGCTTATCAAACTGAACTCCAAAAATAGCATCCTAAGTTACATTATTCGATGTTGAGAAGCTATACACATATGGTCGGAAAAATAATCTTCTTATATTTGCTTTATGTTTAATTTTAGTTACGGAAAGTACACATGGCAATTCTTTTTTATTGAAATAACTTTAGTATGGTAACGCCTTCAAAAGTAAAAACAAATTTAGGGCTTCCCCGTTGTTTTCATTGTGAGTTAGTTCAGGTGTGATTTCAATACTTGGTCAAAATAATAAATACATTGCTCAATTCTTTATTATTTTCGTAGTCTGCTGTAGTCTTTTTGGAAAGGCAAGTTATTTTACTGTTATTTAACTTTATTTATAACAAAATATTTTGTAAAAAAAAATCAGCCATGGGTTGAAAAAGTCATTGTTCTCCGGAGGAGAAGAAAAATTGTTTCAAGACTAAGAGAAAGTGGCCAAAGTCTTCGTTCTATGGCAGAAACTAAGGACCGGTCGCTATTTTTTGTTCGAAATGCTTTAAAGCCTAAAAAGCCCGTCAAAACACGCGGAAGACCCAAAAAAAACTTCAAAAACAACAGATATCCGTATTGTAACACTTGTGAAGAAGGACCCATTTGTGTCTTCAAAAGCGATCGCAGTAGAAATTGGATATGCAATTTCATCGCGAACCGGTTCGTCGTAGATTACAAGAAGCACATTTACCAGGACGGATAGCCAGAAGAGTTCCTTTGTTTAGACAAAAAAAAAAAAAAAAAATAAAGACCAGATTGGCGTTTGCAGGAAGTCATTCCAATTGTGAAAAAAGCGAAACATTTTGTGGAGCGGTGAAACAAAAATTTATATATTTGGAAACGACTGCGCCCGAAATGTTTGACGCCCTAAGGGTAAGGAATTCCATGTTCGCTTTACAAAGAACACAGTCAAGCACGGAGGCGGCAATATTATGGTCTGGGATTGTTTCTCATGGTATGGTGTCGGTCCGATACATCGAATTACCGACACTATGACCAGATTCCACTACAAAGATATCTTGGAAAATACGATGTTGAACTATGCTGTGGAAAGTATGCCTCTTAGATGGACATTCCAGCAGGATAACGATGCGAAGCATACTTCTAAGTTAGTAAAGGATTTATTTCCAAGATAATAATGTTGCCCTTTTTGAGTGGCTAAGTCAATCTCTGGACTTAAATCCAATCGAAAATATTTTCAGGAGGTGCCTGAAAATAAGGATCAGTTATGGAATTTTGTTCAAAAAACTTGGTATGAAATACCAGTGGAAACCTGCAGGATGCTTATTGCCAGCCTGCCAAAAAGAGTCAACAAAATAATTGAAAATAAAGGTGGATATACCGGCTTTTAACGAAACTCAGCCAATTTAGCAGAAAAAACTTGATTTTTTTTTTGCTTATTTTAACTAAATGTATTTATTATTTTGCCCAATATGTTTTGATTATTTTCTTACTTTTTAAAAAATACTGAATTTAATTTTTTGTTTTTTGGTTATTGATTTAGTATTTATTTTATTTCTTATGCTATAACAAAAGAAATTAGTATTTTTTTTTTTTAATTTAAATAAATTTTCGTCTACGAGCCTTTAAAAAAACACAGGGTGTACTTATTATTTTGACCATATGTGTACACATAAATCTCTACAAAATATGCAACTGAAAGAGCTGCTTTTTGAAATGCCCTCGACGTTTCAGACACTATTTGAAAAATTGTTTGACTGAGTAATGAAAATGTCGTCCCTCTTTGGGATTTATATTTACAGCTGGTTAAGAATGCATACTTTATTGAATCCATTTCCTCATTGCTGCAGAAAATAGAATTGATTTAATTTGATGCCCAGAGCACTCAATGACAAGCATTGCATCGACGATGAGTACAACGGTTATGAAGAAACTAACGATGTGGTACTCATCATGAACAAAGTTATGCCCGAGAAGGATATATTAGAATTCAATATTTGTTTAGAAAATATACGATAACTTAATAACATATACAATTCAAAATTTCCAATTGAACGATCACAATCCAACCAATATTAAAGCCGAACTAGATTCTACTCTGGGGGAATCTGCTCCTTCGTTTACGACTATAAAATGTTGGGTAGCAGAGTTTAAGCGTGGTCGTACGAGCTGTCAAGACGAACACCGTAGTGTTCGACAAATTGTGGTGTCCACACCAGACACGGTTAAGAAACTTCACAAAATGGTATTAGATGATCGTCGGCTAAAGGTGCGTGAGCTAACTGAAGTGATAGGCATTTCAAAAAGTGCTATACATTGTATACTGACCGAAGGTTTGAAGATGAAAAAACTATGTGTAAGATGGGTGCCGCGTTTGCTTTCAATAGAGCAAAAGCAGCATTGTGAAGATGCTGCAGCAGAGTGTTTAGCGATAATAAAGCCGAATTTTTGGCTTGATTTATAAGCCTGGATAAGACATGAGACCACCATTTTACACCTGAGAGAAAGGAAGAGCCAATGTAATGCAATGCAATGTACTGGAATGGGAGAATCGTGTAACAAGAAGGCGAAGACGATTCCATTTGCAGGTAAGATTATGGCGTGATTGTTGGTATTTTTTGCATGCGCATCGGATTATTTTTATTGATTATCTTCAGAAAGGAAGAACCATTCATTCAATGCTGCTGCTCACACATCCACTATTGCGATGGCCAAAAAATAATGGATTTAAGTTCAAATTGCTTCATCACGCATCTTGTTCGTCAGATTTAGCTCCATCGGACTATTTTCTAGTTGCAAACTTGAAAAAGTGACTCGGTGGTAAAAGATTTTCCAACAATGAAGTAATGGAATTTGCGGTTGATGACTATTTGAAGCAATTTAACAGTTCCTACTATAAACAGCTAAAATGAGTTTATTTTGAAAAATAAAGAAAAATTTTCCCAACTTTTTTGTGTGTTCTGTCTTAGGTCGGCTAGTTTTGCGACCGCTCTTGTAGAAAAAATGTAATACTAAACAGCGCTTCTATGAAAAGTGAACAGAAATGGAACATTTTTTTAAGTCCAGATGAAAAATTGAACGTAGATTATAAACGGATGCATAACTGCAAAAATAAGTATTCGAAATTCGCAAAATGCTTCAAATGTTTTATCGGGATTGATTTTCAATGCGAGAATCTCGATATTAGTGTGCGGTAGCATTTTAAATTTTTCCAATTGATCTGTTTGCCCCTTTCAATAATATTAAAAGAATTCTTTTGAAAATTAAATTGCAAATATTTCTTGATTTCCCATTATGAGTAAAATTTAATTTAATGGATAAATTTAGTATTATATTTAGAACTAAATATAATTGCTGGCATATCGTTTTGCAGCAATTTATGTATAAGTTTATGTAATTTCTTTTTTATTTCCATTAGGTTTTCACACAATATTTTTGTTTTTCTTTTCGTATATCATAATTGCTTAAATATTTTGGGGTTTTTTTTTCTGATTGAATTGTATTCTATCGTTACGAAGCCACTGTAGAATATATTAATTTCTTTGGCACTCTTAAATATTTGGTAATCTGTGTCATTTATCAGCTGACTTTGTTTATTTACTTGTTTTTATTTTTATTTCTTTTTTTTTTTTTTTTTTTTTATAAAAAAAATTTTTCTTTTTTTTTTTTTTTTTTTTGTTGTGTCTGATATTCTATCAATTTACTGTAATTGTTGTCTTAAAGATAAGAAACGTTAAAGGAGAGGTTCATTATCTGATTGCCTTTAAATACAATTCGAACTATTTATTTGTGTTGTGCTGGCGCCTTAATGATTAATCATAATTTTTTTGCGATGTTCCTTTAAGTTTGCGATAAAATTTACATTTTGCATTTGTCACTGGTCGTATTGCGAAAATTTTATTACAAATATTCATTAAATTATCAAAGAATTTTGTTTAAATTTTTTTAGTTAAGCTAATAATCGTTTGGACTATTAGAAGGTTTAGAGCGTTAGACTCGTTGTTTTCACACGCGTTGCTTGAATAGAACTAAATTGTTGTGTGTGACCGCTTCCATGTCAAACCACATCACACTCAACATCAAATATCCAAAACAAATCGAACAGATCGAAACAATTTCATTCATTCTTTGTTAAAATGCTTCTGCTTCTTCTACTTCTGCATGTCGGTATAAATGTTGGTGGTATTTTGCCGCTTTACGATGGTACTGTTGTTGTTGTTGTTAAGTTGTTATGCATGAGTCCGGTGAATCTGCTTCTTCCTTCATTTAATTCTTTAAGAGCTTACCAACATGTTCGTGTTGGAGATACTCATCCATCATAGCGTCTTGGTATTGGAGAAAATGGAAATCTGCACACTCATCTCTCCTTTGCCTATTTGGCTATTGGGTTGTTATTATATTGTTGTTGTATTGTAATTTCGTGTTATTGCTGTAATAGCAACAAATACATACAGCTCTTTTGCTCTATGAAGTGTGGTGTCTTAGTTTGGAAATTTGCTATTTGTACTCTTTCTCTCTTTTGTCGTACTGGAAATTATGCTCTCTCACTCCTTTTCACACTGTCCCTCTCTTTACCATCACAGATGGTTTGTTATTGTTTTGAAAAGTTTGATACACGTGATGGAACCGAATTTTCTTGCTGTTGTTGCTGTTGAGCAGCATTTTGTTTTTATTATGGTTACAATGGTAATAACAACACAAATGCGTAGCAACACCAAACTTGGCGTTGCGAATAATTGTTTGACAATTTACATAACACTCATACGCACAGTGGTACAAGAGCAATGTGCTGCTGAATTACGATGCAGTTGATAAGAAAATATAAAATACGAGTATACATATAAAATAACAAATAATAATAATTGGGGGAATTAAAACGTAGTATCAGTTTAAGGAAAATGACTACATTGTAGTTCTAGTCGACAATTGTTAAAACGTTGAAATGCTGAATTTGATTACATTAGTCGTTCTCGAAGTTAGGGCTGTATATAAGAATTTTGTAACACAATTTTGTTTAGAGTATATTTTATGAGTGCAGAACTCATAGAATTATTATGAAATATTTTGTTAGCTTGACTTTCGAACAAAGAAACGCAATTGAATTAAAGTCTAATCACAGCCATAGCAACCTTGAATTTTTTGTCCGCGGAATGCTTTTAAATCTTGTTATACCTAACAACTGGTACACCTACTCAAAAGGAAGAGACCATTCAAAATCTGAATGAAAATATGCATACGCGAACAAAAAACTAGCCGACGTAACAAAGACGACACAAACAAGTGGGGAATTTTTTTTTTTATTTTTCACTACAATCTCCTTTTAGATCGATACACTTTTTCCAATGATATTCAATAGCTTTTATACCTGTTCATAGTAGCAAGTCCTTAAAATAGCCATCAACTGCAGACTTCACCTCCTCGTGGTTGGCAAATCTTTTACCACCGAACCATTTTTTCAACTTTACAAATAGCAAATAGTCCGACGGAGCTAAATCTAGCGAGTAAGCGCGTTATGCAACAATTCAAACTTTAATTCATTAATTCAAAAAAAAAAAAAAAAAATTCTTTAAAATTTCTTTACTTCTCAAAACCATCTCCTTTTAGATCGATACACTTTTTCCACCGATATTCAATAGCTTTTATACCCTGTTCACAGTAAGAACTATGAAACTCCCTAAAATAGCCAACAAACGCAGACTCCACCTCTTCATTGTTTGGCAAATCTTTTATCACCGAACCATTTTCTCAAGTTTGGAAATAGAAAATAGTAAATCTGGCGAGTTAGGTGCGTGATGAAGCAATTTGAACTTTAATTCCTTAATTTTGGCCATCGCAATAGTGGATGTGTGAACTGGAGCATTGTCTTGATGAAGCAACACTTTCTTTTTCGGCAAATGCGGCCCTTTTTCTATAATTTCATCACCCAAATGCTGCTATAGGTTAGCGTAATGTTCGCCGTTGATGGTTTTTCCTTTCTGAAGATAATCAATAAAAATAATTGCATGCGCATCCCAAAAAAAAACAAAAAAAAAAAAAAAAAATAAAATAAAGTAAAACAGACACCACGACCTTGCCAGCAGATGGAACTGTCTTCGCCTTCTTTGGACACGATTCTCTCACACCAGTTCACTACTTTGACTGTCTGTTTGTCTCAGGTACGAAGTGGAGGACCCCTGTCCCATCCGTGGCTATAAATCGATGCATAAATTTGCTTTCATTGAGGTGAAACATCGTCAAACACTCTACTGCCGCCTTTGGTCTATTGAAAGCTACCGCGGCACCCACCTAGTGCACAACTTTGTCATCTCCAAATCTGTGGCCAATATACGATGCATAGCTCTACTTGAAATGCCTATCACTTCAGCTAACTCAGGCACCTTCAGCCGACGATCATCCAATACCATTTGTGGGTTTTCTTAATAGAGTCTGGAGTGGGCATCTTAATTGATCGACGGTATTCGTCTTAGCAGCTCGTACGGCCTCGTTAAAACCGTGCTACCCAGCATTTTACAGTCGTGAACGAGGGAGTAGGCTCCCCCAGATCTACCTCGGCTTTAATATTGGATGGTCTGAGACCTTTCAAATGGAAATATTGAATTATCTAACGGCGACCAATTTTTTCCATGTTTACAAATTCGCTGAGATCGTTCACTTTTGATGGCTTAAACAGAAATGCTAAACAACGTAGCGCCATGAAACTTAAAACAAATGTATTATAAGGTTGTCACTTTTCAAAAAAATATTTTTTTTTTTTTCAAACGATTCGAACCATCTATACGTCTAATATAGATTTGAAATAAAAAAAATCAAGTCGCTGGAATTACATTTAATGCTGGGGTCTCTACATAAATTGAAAACTCATGTAAGATAGAAGTATTAAGTCTTTTTTTTTTTTGTCGTTTAGCGCAAAATACTACATGTCTGTAGTATTTGGGAAAAACTTTTCAACAAAAGCGCCTTCAAAAAGTATCTTCAAAGAAAATGTCTTCTACGAAAACTTTTTATATGAAAAAGAGAATTTATTATGTAAAAAGTTTATTCCAATAGAGCTTTTCTATACGAAAAGCATATTTTGAAATTTATCTACATGAAAAGCATATTTTGAAATTTATCTACATGAAAAGCGTCTTTCAAGAGATGTTTTCTATATGAAAAGTTCCATCACATAAATTTTTCTGTACAAAAAGTATTTGAACACTAAACTCTAATGAGACTTAACTATACGAAATGTACATTTCGAGAGAATTTATTCTATACGAAAAGTGTCCTCTAACAGATATTTTGTGCATGAAAAGTGTTTTCACAGAAACTTTTCCATACAAAAAGTGTTCTTCTCTAGACATATCTAAAGGAAATGGTGTCTTTGGGAAGAAATCAAGTTCATCACAAAAACAAAGATATGCTAAGATTGTTGTTCCATTCGCAACAACCAAAAGTATCCATGTGAGCCTCCCACAAATGTATATTTTCTTGATCGTCATGTAAATCGAAGTCAATTGACACATTTGACAGGCTAGATTGAAAATGAGATGAAGTCGATGGTTTAGGGAAAACTTGCCCACACAGAGACTAAACTCACCACTACAAAAATTCAACTTTTTCAGTGCGTTTCCAATACTTTTATGACATATTCATAAAGTAAGAGAAATATCGGGTTTTAGCTGTTACACACATTCGCTTATCCGATTGTAAGTCGGTAAAAACCATTTACAAAATGTAGCAAAAGTTGGAAAGTTTGTTTTATAGTATGAAATTGGCGTACATATATACGGTTTAAACATATTTTTGTATAAACGGCGACTTTCAATTTTTTTCTATTTACTACTTATTTGAGAATTAAGATGAATATATAGGTATTGACTTAACTCACAGACATAGAACAAAATATTACAATTAGCCATGGGTAGGCGTCAAAAAATCAGCTTATGTTGATGTATCAAAGCAACCTCTTCTCACGTTTAATAAACCGCTGGTCTGGCAAGGCTGTCAGCTGTTAAATACCTGTCATCTGAAGTGTTATTTATTTAGTGAAAGATTTGTCACTTACGAACGTGGAACATTTAACAACTGAAGAATGCGTAAAAATAGTTAAAATTTACTACGAAAGTGGTGATTCAAACGGGGGCTTTCAATCGAACAACATTTTCTTCAGCAACAATGAAGCTCATTTCTCACTCGGTGGTTACGTCAATTAGCAAAATTGCCATACATGGGGCTCGTGGAGCCCAGAAGTGATTTTGATAAAGCCATTGCATACGGAAAAAGGGACTGTTTGCATTGCGCATTATGGTCGCATCATCAACCAACGCATAGGACGTCCATAGAAATTACATTATATTTCGTAAATAATGAAAAGGTCTAAGCATTATAAAGGAAGGGAGTTCTCCATCGTACTGTGACGGGTGATGAAAAAGTAGCTAAAAGTTGAGATGCGTCCTTTCCATATTAAGTCATCGACATATTATTCACAAAATTATAAAGTTGCTTATTCCGGTAACAGGCTACCGAAGCATTTAATTAATTATAAATATTATGTTGATAAAGTAACTATAAAAAATACCTTACACTGCTAGTTAAATGAACTTAATTGAGGCAATCGTTCGCTCATGGACAAATCACAAAAAATTATTGGTGTCACAAAACCCAATTTGCAGATCATCCAAAACTTACCTGCAAAAGAAATAGAAAAAAATGTTTTAGTTAATTAATAATAATGTCAATTAAATCTACAAGTAAACAGCAGTAGGATCGATAAGAGAAGATGTTAAAACACAAGTGGAATATAAATACATATTTCAAATACTATTAATGTGATGTTATTTCATATCAAGGTAAATTCATGGGGAAAAAACCAACCAAACCCTTAAAAGAAGACACATTTTAAATGGAACATATACAATGCTAATAGCGTCGCTATCATAGTTATTTGTTTATATGACGTCTATAACAAACGAATTCCCTTCCATTCCATTAATGAGATATGGGAGAACTTCTCACATTCAGTGAGCTTCCATGCATTCTAGTTTTAGAATCACTCAACGAGACCTACAGTTAAATGAATGAGTGATTCTAAACGATTCCACAGTTTGAAAAGCATTTGCCAGACTTGTACTCCGCCGCCTCTCGTATAATGATAGGCGGCTGTATGCAGGATTGAACTCGCGATCACGCGAACGATAGTCACGTGTCCTAACAATCGTACCTCGGTCTATCACAACTGACTTATTATATTCCACATACATTTTGTAGAATAAATTCTACTAGAGGTTGTCGAAACTGGACCATTTTTTATTTTCTTATGACCTTTTGTAAAGCAATTTATAATATAATAATTTGATATACAGGGTTGCCCATATTCGACGGACCCATGTTTTAAAAAAAAATTCAAAGAAAAAAATACAAATTTGGCGGTTGGCAATCTTATTCATTTA
>JAHXMU010000460.1:243319-306793 GCA_019455685.1 Philornis downsi | reverse complement strand
TTAATTTAATTTAATGTAATTCATTTAATTTAATTTAATTTAGTTTTCCAATTCAATTCCTTTCCTTTATGGCTATGAAAATTTCTGAGAGTCTGGCAATGTAAATTCAGAAGGGTGATGCCCCAGCCCTCCTCTTCTATCAAGTAGCCAAACTGCACACAGTTTCAGGTCTGATTCAGACTTAGAAACGAAACTGCATAGAGCGACATACATTTTCGTTTCAGGTTCTTGAATCAAAATATTTTCTCTTTTATTATAAATTAGAATCAATGAAGGTTTCTAATTTCATTTCAAATCAATACATGAAGTGAGTTGTTGTTTCGAAAATGAATTCGAAACAAAATATGTTTACAATATCAAAACTGAAAGGAAACTAAACTTTCGTCAAGGTCCCTGTTTTAATACAGGGTGTCCGTCGGGAAGGTATTCTACTTTGTTTTGCCGCCATTTTGGTAAACATTAGTCTTGAACAGTTCATATTTGGCAGTCGTGAAGTAGAGACGTGGCAAATTTATTATGGAAAAATATTCGATAAATCAACGTGTTTTAATCGTTAAAACATTTCATCAAAATCAATCATGGATTACTGTGACGATGAGAAAGTTACGTGAAATTTTTGGGAGAAACAAAGTGCCAACGAGACGCACTATTTATCGTGTAGTGAATGATTTCGAAGAAAGAGGGTCGGTACCTGGTAGGGCCAAGCATGGACCACAACGTACTGCAAGATCGGCTGAAAACATTACTGCTGCTCAAGAAAGTGTTCAAAACAATCCATCAACCTCAATTTGACGCCGTGCTCAGGAGCTTAGTCTTCAAAGAACAACTTTGGCCATAATTTTGCACAAGGATTTGCATTTGTTCCCATTTAAGATTCAGTTGTTGCAAGAGCTTCTTCCACAAGACCTTTTACGCCGGCGTGCATATGCCAATAGGATGTTACAGCTCGGTCATGACAACCCCGATTTTCAGGAAAAAATCATAATGAGTGATGAGGCACATTTGCATTTGAATGGATATGCGAATAAACAAAATAGGCGGGTCTGGGCAATGGAAACCCCTCAAATTATTCATCAGTCACCTTTGCGTCCATTAAAAGTGACAGTCTGGTCAGGAGGAATCATTGGACTTTACTTCTTTGAAGCTGAAAACAGCGTAACGGTAACTGTCAATGGGAAGCGATATCGTGATATGATTGAAAACTTTTTAACGCCACAACTGCATGCTTTGGGCTTGATTAACATGTGGAATCAACAAAACGGTGCCACATCACATACAGCCAGGATTATAATGGAATTACTGCGAGACCTCTTTCCACAAAAAGTTATTTCAAGAAATGGTGATGTTGATTGGCCTCCACGTTCGCCTGATTTAACTGCTCCGGACTTCTTTTTGTGAGGATATCTGAAAAGCAAGGCTTAGGCAAACAAACCAGAAACGCTTGAGCAACTCAAACAAAATATTGGTGATGAAGTTAATGAAATACCGCGTGAAATGTGTGAGAATGTAATGAAAAATGTGCTCAAAAGCGCTCGTATTTGTGAAGCTAACAGAAGCGGACATTTATCTGATATTGTATTCCACACATAATTGCCGACATTAAATAAAACTTTTATCAATATAAGATCCATTCTCTTTCATTTAATCAAATAATTTAATCAAATAATTCCGATGGACATCCTGTAGAAACTTGGCAAGAGCTTAATATTTGGCAGAGCGTAGAAGGGAATGGTAAATGGGCTATATTGACCCACCCCTTCTCATACTAGTATCTCCCATACAAATTAAGCGATATTCAGATATTCAGTTTTCCCCCTGTAAGTCCATATTTGTAGACTACAGTAACTTCAATTTTTATCAATTGCATTTGGAAAAAAAACGACGGAATAATCATGCTCCTATCCCATACAAATGGTCCATACAGCGCGATAATTTGGAAATGTGACTATCATTCGCAAGATTGCGGGTTCAATCACCGATTCGGTCACTTATAGTTGTTTGAGCGACAGTCATCTCAATGTGTCTGACGAACACTTCGAGTAACCGGATAATTGACGTGTTTAGAAAATGTTCTTCAAACTGAGGCATTCGAAATCGTTGTTAAACAACAGATCTCTTCGCGCGACGCGTATAAGCTGACTGAAGAAAAAGAAGACTAAGAAGCTCTCCCATATTTTATTCATAGGATGTAATGAAATTATGTTTTTTTTTATTTCTTTTATCATATTTTACATTTTATCACTTCTCTATGCAAGGTTTTTCTTATCTAGCAGCCAGAAAGGCTGGTACATAAATCCATAAAACGGGTTGTTATGCTCAAATTGCGTAACGCGTGCTTTTAAAGCACAATTCATTATCCTATTAGAATGAAAGGAATACAGTCCTCGGTTATTTAATATTGCCCATTTGAAAGCCTTTCCAACTTTGAACTTAATAAATTTTGATATGTTTGCCGCTATGTAAGGATGTAAAAGCGGTAAAAATTGTATTAAAAATTAAATAAAAATTAATCCATGAATATCATTTCTTTGACATGACTCATGCGCCGTATTCGGTTATGACTTCTTTATATTTATATATTTTTTACTTTTTTTTTTTTTTACCAAAGACCGAATGAGTTTGCTTTCTTTTCTTCTCTACATAAAATGCGTTTACGTGACGGGTTATCCATTTAGTGATTTCAAAACTTTTATCAATGTAAGATCCATTCTCTTTCATTTAATCAAAAATTATAAACAAGCAAAGTAATATATCTTCCCGACGGACACCCTGTACAACATGGAACACAGATTACTAAAGCCATATCTGTTGGTAAAATAATAGATTTATTTTCATTAAACGTTATTATAATTTGTTTTATTTCTACACTCTGGGTCATCAGGTTTTGCAATGTACCAGTATAATGAATTATTTTTTAGTGGAAAATGGAAATATTATTTTAGTGAATTATTCGTTGCAGTATCTATAATTTGGAAAGTATCATAAATATAATGTGTTGTTGCACATGTTGTTTATGCAACAAACATCATGAATATTCCAACCAAGCATGAGTACTTTTCTAAAAATCTATCACAATCGAATTAAAGACAAATTTTGTTGTACTCCTACACCTTAAACAAAATTCTATGCGCTCCCAAATGACATTTTGTTTTTACGAATCTCAAAAACGTGATCCGCTTATGCAAACCATAGCATTCATTAGAAATTTGCTCTTACGAAACCACAAATCATATCAGAAAGAAGAAGAATCTGATTTTCCAACTAACCAAACAGCAGGATGAAAACGTATCCTCTTTACGCCCACAATGCTTATCATAATAAATCAATTTCCAAAAAGTTTAAAAGGAATTTTGTTACCAGCAAAAAGTGTTACCGGTTTCTAATTAACTGTTAATTATCTTATTGTGAAAACAGAGGACAAGAAAACAAAAACCGAAGTAATAAAATAACAAAATGCGTAAATTAATAAAACTCAAATTTGAATGAGAAAAACATTTTCCTTGGCATTCGTTGTTATCAGTTACTCCACACAATACGAGCAAGAGCATCCTTTGCGGTTGCGGAGAGAAAATTAATCATTTTCATTAGGAGGAATGTAGGTGAACGCCCTTAACTTAACAATAGATCCTGACGACCATAAATCAAAAAGGACGAACATGAAATGGGGACTGTTTAAGCATAAATTTTGTGAGATAAAAACGAAAACAGAAAATACATAGAGAAGATAGCAGATGCTATGTAAAAAATTATGCGTTCATGTAATGCGATAAATGCACTGACAGCAAAAGCAGCAAAATTCAATAAAGGGTGTATAAACTACATTTATACTTAATAATTATTAACTATGAATTATATGTATTACCCTGAACTATAAACATGAACTAATTGAGTTAATTACCTAGATTGTGTAAACCTAAATATTCAAGTATGTGATAGAAAACGTTTTCGATTTAAAATCGATGCAAAAACGATGAAAGTTGTGACGCACATCTTTTTATCGATTTCATTTCGGTTTGAGCTGAAATCGATATCGATTTCATTTTCCATTTCGTTCTATGGAAAATATGGATAAGAAAGGTGTGATAGAAAACGAATTACCGTTTTCATTTACGATTTTAAATCGACTAGTTTTTGTGTGGCGATTTTGCAAAGTCGCATTTCTTTATTCGGAAGAAAAATAATAAATTGCGAACAATTTAAAACTAAAGTGAAGAAAATTTCAAATGTAGGTATTTATATCAAACATCTGATAAAACACAGACTTATTTTGTATATTTCAGGGGAAAGCACGCTTATAGCTTCGTTATTTGTATTATTTTCTAAGGAAGGTTCGTCAGTATCGGAATCTGCTGTTAGTCTACTATCCAATATGAATTCTTGATTGATGTTGTAAAACTTACACATCCAAAATATTCATTTTATAGTCGCAAATCTAACAAAAAAAATTGAATTAATACAAAATTTACACATATATAACTCATCTAAATTAACTCACAATCATGGCATTTATGCTGTAATATCCTTTTCTATTATAAAACAAATGTTCCTGAGTACCTGGTTTAATTATTGTAATGTGGGTACCGTCTATGCAGCCAACAACACCTGGAATTCTGTATTTATTAAAAAAATGTTTTTTGGACTTCAACATTTCTTGTGGCTCAGCGGAAAGTTTTATCCAGTATTGGCACAACACCTGCTCCAGGAGAACAACCATGCGTCCAAATATTTTAGAAAATGTGGTGCGGTGCATAGCTATGGCAACATCATTCCCCACAGAGCGTTGAAAGCAGCCTTCAGCGAAAAATCTGAGCGTTGCTGCCAACTGGATTGCTAATGGAATGGACGAGGGTGTAACACTTGTCCCAAGTTTATCCATTATCCAAATAAAGGCTTCTTTATTTAAGCGAAAGCATTCTACAAAGCTATAAACAATTATGTATTACTGAAACCTTGGGATAACACATTTGGTTTACTTTTTTCCCGGCAAATCTAGTGGGTTGGAAGCATCGCGTAACTTTTTCCTTTTAATATTTTCTTCTTTATTTGATGCATCACTTAAAATTGCCGACACTGAGACAATAAATGCCATGTTATAAAATTATTTTTAAGCTTACACTTGTTAATTTGATTCTTGTTGTGCAAACACTTGTATTTTAAAACGTAAACAAATGCTCTGAGTTGTATTTTGCAAAAAAATATGGTGGAAATGAAACACAACTGGAAAATGAAATCGATACGATTTCTGTCACAGCTAAAATCGATCTGTTCGTTTTGGTACTTCGTTTTCATTTGAAAACGAATCGATTTGCATCACATACCCCATTAAGTTAAATTCTACTACTAAGTACAACTAAATGAAATCCTATGTAAACCCATTTTGAAACTAGCACTATTGTGAATGAACCTTATTCAATAATGCCCAAAACCAAAATGGAATGTCAAGATTATACTAAAAACCAAGAGAGGTTTCTTGGTACGTACAACTTAAGAACAACTTCTTCTTCTTTTGTAACCCGCCCAGGGTGAGCACGAGCTGCCCAAATAAATTATATATATTCAGTTCGCAACTTACTCTAAATTATATACTTATTTTTCCCCCCAAACAACAATTCTCTTTCGTTATAATTTCTCGACATATTTCGAGAAATTATACTCACATACACCCTAATTTAGGTGCTTGGATTCACTACTGTTCACCATAACCAAATCTCAAGCTCTACTTAATATACCCATATATTCGCACAAACGAACATGTACATGATCAGGCTCGAAGGACCGGATCATGTATACAAAGAACACTCACTTAATTTTTTTTTTTTTGTAATTATTTCAACCTTATGCATGGTGTTAAAGTTTTTTGTAATAAATTATATGTTTTTATTCATTTTATGTTAAACACAACAATTTATTTTATTTAAATAGACAAAACTTATAATGTAAGAAATACGAAAACAACGAAAATAAAGCGCGAAATTCAATTAAAGGCACTGTGTTCTGTGTTATCAAAAATTAAAAAAGAAAACTTCAAAAAGGGCTCAATAATGTAAATTAATAATGTGTCCATGCCCCAGATTCATGAATTACTTCAAAAATCCAATGTGGCATCGAATCAATCACTTTTTGGAACTCGGCACGTTGTATTTGATTCCCGAGATGCGAATTTTCGAAGTTCTTCCACCGATTGAAATTTTCTCCTGTTAACATGTACCTGACGGGCCAGGTTGCCCCCTATTTGTTTTCAATAGGATGTAATACGAAGATTCGATCATAGCCACTATGGATATGACATAGTAACAATTTCTTTGTCTTGGAACCAGGTTCGACTGGCCCGTGAAACGTGTATGGCCGCATTATCCTACTGAAAAATCGTGTCGCTAGATGGTTCTTCATCCAAAAATTCCACTTGAACATTCTCCAACAAATTTATGTAGCCTTCTGAAATCAAACTCCCGGATCCGCATATTGGGGTTTGATTGTAAATTTAGCTTAAATCATTAGAGATCCGCCACCAAAGTTTCGCTTTGTGGAGTAACATTCAGGCTGGCGAATGTCATGTCAGTAATAATTAAAGTTATCAGGGCCATCCAAATTAAACTTTTTCTCATTTCAAAAAATCATCTTTTTCCACTTTTCCGACCATGACATTTATTCTTTTGCAAATTTTTACTGAGCCCCTTTTGTATCCGTTCGATAGAGCCGGTTTAGAATCCATTCTTTCCAAATTAGTCGGTTGCTAGTTGCCAAAATTTGCTGAACACGTTGCTTGGTTAGTGGTAGGTTTATTTGTGATACAAGTTTTGAAGCCGTTAAATGTTTTTTAACCCTGCCCGCCGAGATTCTGGACTTGATAACAAATTTTAAGCCAAATAAAGTATCAACTTAATTACACCGAAAATGTTTTTAGAACTGCCCTTCATTGAATTAGAACATCAAGTAAAAAAATATTCGATACTATTACTGACATAGAATATAGAATGATGTTGAATATAGAATGATATTGAAACCAGGCAAGAATAAAACCTTTCCTTCCTCTTACAGACCAACAAAACTTCTACTAAATATAAAACCTTTTCTCCACTCTAATAATACAATTCCCAATCATCAGTTTGGATTTAGGGAAGGCCACAACACAATACAACCGGCCAATCACTTGACTAATACAATAAGGCATTCGTCTGCCAACAAATGTGCTTTCCTTTAAACGCAGGAAATATTGCTGCGTCGTATTTCTCGACGTTGGCCAGACTTTGAACAAAATTTGACACAAAGACCTAATGATAAAAATTAGGAAGAGTCTGCCAGCAAATGTGCACACACTTTTTCAGTCATACCGAGACAGTAGGAACTTTCCAATTATGGTGACTACTATACTATATTCGCAAGCGTCCTTCAAGGAAGTGTTCCCATGTAAAAATAACGTATAGTAGAGGACTATACCTTATTTTTATTTCCAGAGTTCTTACATCAAATTCTGCAGATCATACTGCAATATAATATAATGAAATATAATATAATAAAATATAAAAAAATATCCTTCATCGCATTGAGAAATAGCTCATTGAGTAGGTTAGGTTAGGTCAGTGTGGCAGTCTGAATAGGCAGAAACACTTAGACTGCATAGTCCATTGTGATGCCACGGAAACTAGAGATATGAATGTCCCTACTTTCCCCCCGTTGAACCATCCTGAGCGCCCTAAGAAGCTCTTAAGTCGGACAATACCTATATCGTCTAGATTTCTTAGGTCCCTAAAGAAATAAGAGTTTAGTGTTGCTCCCCGCTTGTTCGCCAGAGCGGGACAATTATAGAGAAGATGTTCTATAGACTCTTCCTCCTTTCCATCCCTACAGCTCCACTTTTGCAGGAGCTAGTCACAAATTTCAATCTCACTGCAATCAGACAGTGCCCCGTCATGACGGATTCAAGTAATGAGACGTTGAGTGTTGACAGCGACAGCAGTTTGTGTGAACGCTTCAGATGTAGACAACGCCACATCTGTCTGGATTTATTACAACCTCGGACAGACGCCCATCTGCCATTTGCTCTAACTCAGCTAGAGTCTGTAAGGTTGTCCCTGGTTTTGCCAGTCCGTCTGCTTTACAGTTTCCTGGTATGCCCCTGCGACCCGGCACCCACATAAGGTGTCTGTTGAAATGCTGAGTCATCTCCTTAAGAGATCTGCGACATTTCAGGGCTAATGTTGAGTTCAGGAAGACAGAATCCAAAGACATAATGGCAACTTGACTGTCCTAAAATATCTTAAGCCCAATCGTGGTGAGGACGTTATATCTCAGCTATTCTGCCACTTCCTTATTGGCCAAAATTTCGGCCTGATAAACACTACAGTGATCAGGTAAACGAAAGAGTAAACGGAAATATATGCAGACAAGTGACATTTATACGAAACCACAATACATTCCCAACTCTCAGGCTCGACAAAATCAACATTCCCTAGCTTGGTGCCCATGTAGACAGAAGGCTAACTTGAAGAAAACACATTGAGGCCAAAAAGGCGCAAATGAAATTGAAAATGAGGCAACATCACTAGCTGCTTAAAAAACACTCAGGACTTAGCCCACAAGGTAAGATTTTCATTTATACGATAATAATCAAACTCATCTGGTGCCAAGGTGCTCAACTCTGAGGCAGTGCAAGCCGCAGCAACGTGGATAACATTTAAATGCTACAATCGCAAAGGTGTTACGCGATATTGCGGGTGCTACTTGATGTATGAGAAACTTAAAAAAAAAAAACAAATCTATTAGGTTAATCATACAATAAGTGTTCAAAATGCAAATGCAGTGTAAAATATTGACTAGCGGATTTTAAACGAGCAGCAAAAACGAGCACCGTAGTGGTCGACCGATTAAGGTCTCCATGCCAGACACGGTTAAGAAAATCCACAAAATGGCATTGGATATTAGTCGGCTGAGGGTGCGTGATCTAGTTGAAATGATAGGCATTTCAAAAATGCTATATATCGTATATTGATAGAAGATTTGAATATGAGAAAGCTGTGCGCAAGATGACTGCCGCGGTTGCTTTCAACAGAGCAAAAGCAGCTTCGCGAAGATGTTCCAGTATAGTGTTTGGCGATGTTTCGCCGCAACAGAGTCGAAATTTTGCGTCGATTTACAACCAAGGATGAGACATGGGTTCACCACTTCACATCTGAGACAAAGGAACAGTCAAAGCAGTGGACTGGAATGGGAAAATCATGTCCAAAGAAGGCAAAGACGGTTCCATCTGTAGGCAAGGTCATGGCGTCGATTTTTTAGGATGTACATGGGATTATTTTTATAGATTATCCTCAGAACGAAAACATTTAATTTATTGCAGCGTTTAAGTGATGAAATTTTGGGAAAAAGCAGCATTTGGCGAAAAAGAAAGTGTTGTTTCACCAACATGGCCAAAATTAATTAACTAAAGTTCAAGTTGCTTCATCACACATCACGTACTTGTTCGCCAGATTTAGTTTCCTTGAACTATTTTCTATTTCCAAACTGGAAAAAATGAGTCGATGGTGAAAGATTCCCCAACAACGAAGAAGTTGAGTCTGCGGTTAATGGCTATTTCAAAGAGTTTGGCAGTTCTTACTATAAACAGGGTATTGAAGCTGTTGAATATCGCTGGAAAAAGTGTATCAAGCTAAAATGAAATTATGCTGAAGAATAAAGAAAAGTTTTCCCAACTTTTTTGTGTCTTCTTTGTTAGGTCGGCTAGTTTTGGGGCCGCCCTCGTATGATGGCAAAGGATCCTGTGATTATCCTCAAATACCAAACAACTAAAATTTGGCGAAATCGCTGAAGTAGCGGAGATTACTGCGACTACTGTTCGCATGATCGTAGGTTCCGCAGACAACTCGATGTATCTGACGAACACTGCGAGTAGTCGAATAATCGACAAGTCTTGTAAATGCTATTCAAATTGCGACGTTCGGAATAGTTCTTAAATTGCTGGTGCCATTAAGTAAGTCTAAAAATAGAATACATTTAAGATCACTGAATGTGAGAACCTTTTCCATATCTTCCATTTCCATTTATGAGTTGCAAGTGAATTTGTTTTTTTATTTTTCATAAAGACGAAATCGATTAGTAAAAATTAATAAATTTTTATTTTCGCTTTCGACACACAGCTGCATACTATAAAAAATTTATAAAATGTGGGCATATTCACCCCCCACACCCCACACAGCTCAAAGGATTTGCGCAAATCGATGCAAAATTTCTAATTTTGTACAAATAGTCTTCTAAAAACTATAGCATACATGGCACAAATCGTTTGCACAAATACCGATTTGCGCAAATAGTTTGTGTAGTCTAAACCTCGCTTTGTGTTTTCTCTACCAAAGACTGCGGCCTACAATTTCGTAGGCGATAAACACGTCCGATGTAAAGTAAGTCGGTGATCTTCTCACATCTAATACTGCTGCATTAAAAAATGAGACTAGTTTTCATTGAATCTTAGAGATATCTTTTTTCTAAACGTTGGTACTATTACAATTTTTCGTTTTAAAACCCCATAGAAAAAAGAAATGGTTGTGAAATTTGAAGCTAAATTTTTCAATCAGAGCAAATTCTTGTTAAGTGGCAATGCCAACCGTTTATTATTTATTTATTTATTTTTTTTTTTTTTTGGTTTCCAACACTGAAATTGGAACAGCCTGCATTTTTGCGTCATAATATGTTCATTAACACATTTGTAAGCTTGTAAAATTAAATGGTAACAAAAACAGACATATTGAATATGTTATGAACATAAAATATTTTTGCCTGATATTGAAGATTATATTTAGCGTAGTTAGAATTATTTGATTTAGGTCAAATATGGATCGTTTTGTTCGAAAACTACTTGTCATTTTGAAGGCAATTCCATTATGTCTCTCTCGTGGAAGCCCTCGTCTCTATTGGTAAATAACTGGGGCAGTCGATTTTCACAAGCTTCTCTTGAAGCAAAATCATTCGCCATAATTAGGAGAAGGTAATAATCATTTGGTGCCAGACCTCAACTGAGCACCCAGAGCTTCTGGCGAGTCACTATTTGTGGCTGTGACCTACCATTGTCCTGGTGAAACACAATTCATCTGTTATTGCGGCAATCACCTCAATGTGTCTGACAAAATACTTTGAGTAGTAATCGAGAGTAATCGAAAAGTCTTGTAAATGCTTCTTAAACTGTGACGTTCGAAATCGTTGTTAACTGTAGGCCCCGTTAAGTGAGTCTACAAATAGAATGCGTGTAATTTAACTGAATATAAGAAGCTATCCCACATCTCATTCATGAGGTGCAAGGAAGCTTGTTTTTTTCCTTTTATCGAAGAGCAGATTTCAATATTTTAATACGAGTACATCAATATTTTATCAATATTATTTCAAAATTTTAAAAAAAATTTTTAAAAAAAATTTTTCAAAAATTTAAAAAAAAAATTTCAAATATTTCAAAAAAAAATTTTTTCAAAAATTTAAAAAAAAAAAAATTCAAAAATTTAAAAAAAAAAAAATTTCAAAAAATTTTTCAAAAATTTTAAATCAAGTTGAATGAATATTTCAGTATTTAATCATTTTAATTTTACAATATTTTCATTTATGTAATATTTCAATTATTTAATAATTCAATAATTTAATATTTCAATACTGCAATATTTCAAAATGGGCGTATTCAATATTTCTTCAATGTTTTCTTAATATTTTAATATTTTTTCAACGTATCGCATAATTTATAGTACATATTTTCACCTATCTGGTCACCCAGTTAACATTGTGGTTGTGCAACAGACTGTAGCAAACAGATGTGGTCTTCCCCAAATAGACGGAGACAAGGATATGAGTGTTACCGATTACTGCGGCTGCACTGCGGTTAATTCAAATAAAAATGTGTATATGAGAGCGTGACTTCATTTCCTTTATGATTTCATTTCATTGTTCCATTTCATATATCCGGGAATAAAGAAAATAGTGTCAACTTCAGAAATTCAAAACAACAACAAGGATTATTTTATTTGGGGAATAAAAATGTTTATAGCAAACGGAAAAATATAAATATGAAATGCATAAGATGTAATGACTTCGTAAAATTATAGGAATACATTTATAAAGGAATATCTTTAGTAAAATTGATGGAATGTCATAGAACTTAGTTTATGTAATGTATGGCAAACTAATGTTTATTCCATAATAATATGTGGCATAAAAATATATTTTATATATCCAAATTTGTCTTATTTTGTGTACTTGCATAATAAATAAGTTAAGACGTTTTATGATGAAGTTCAGCGTTTTTATAAAGACTGACATTAAATGCCAAATGTTGGCACTACAGTTTAGAATGAGACCTTTGATAAAATTATGTTTATTTCATATAATACAAATGTAGTTATTTTTTGCAGACTTCCCAATAACAACTTGCCACGATCATGCTCGTTTCAATGAGTTAGTATTTAATCAAAGTGTACATGATAATTTTATTTGATGTTGGTTGCGTTTTTTTTTTTTTTTTTTTTTTGATATCCTATATAGGTTACCGGTATAGGACACCAAACAAACGTACCGGCACTTAGCAAAATTAACTTGGCAGCATTGCTACTTATGTAATGTTTACTAATTTTGTTTTGTTCTTATTCGTAATTATTTTGTTACCTAATCAAATCCAAAACAAACAAATTCGTGCAAACATACATCCAAATAAACCCATGCACACGGCAATAACGCCAATAACACACAAAATAAAAATTCAGCAACTGATGTTTGCAAAAAAATTAACAACTTGTATTTAAGTTATATGATGTTTTCCTTCTTCTTCAACTTTTTTGTTTACATTTGCGCAGAAGAACTTGGTCGCATTACTATTTTCCATACTTTTCTACTACTTTTTTCATACAACTTATCCCCGTTTAGTTTAGCAAAATTATCCTGACGGACACCCTGTAGTTCCATTATGACTTTCTCATAAAAAGCCTAATCCCTACTGACAAAAAAAACTGGGACAGTCGATTTTCAAAAGCTTCTCTAAGGACGAACTTCTCACCAGGAAAACCATTCGCCATAGAGACAGGTGGTAATCAGTTGATGCCAGATTCGAACTATAAATTGGATAAATAAAATTCTCTCAATCAGCCGGAGCTTCTGCCGAGTCACTACCTAGCAAAAAAAAAAATGTAGAAGTCATTGAATAAGAATAGCATTCTCATAGCTTCCACAAATAATACATGCCCATATTTTCCACTTCTTGAGAAGCGGAATCACATTAAAAGGACCGGTGAAATTAAATCGTTATAATCGGCAATCGTGATGAGAATAGTAAGTATTTTATGTATTTGTTTGCGTTTCTGATACGGAATCTTACAATTATTTAACATGTATTTAAAATTGTTGTTGGTTAATAACTTCAATTAATTAGTTAGATGAATTCAGATTAAAAGAAGAAAATGTCATGAAAAAAGATCTAAAGAAATTCCACCACGACCGTTTCTACATGATTTTTCATATCCAGTTAACGTCCGCTTCAATAAGGGGTCGAGTTTTTTTTGTGATTCAGCAACTATTCGCAGATGGGCATTTAGTTAATACATAGTATTCGTTTTTGTAGACAGCCTCATTCAAATGGTTTCAAACGGCTTTGTAGGCAATGTTTATGTCCTGGGTAATAGAAACATTAAAATTACCGGATGATTGTATATTGCAGTGTCAGTATCAATGACACTATTCAACGCCGCACACTGTGGCAATTCACAAATCTTGCTAGAAAAAATTAAATAAAAATGTCTGGCAACATTCCTTCTGATCGTTTAATAAGCGTCTCAATAAATAGGTAACTGCAGTTCAGTTTTTGTTTGCTTGTTTTTAGCTCTGATTAGGAAAAATTAAGATTTAAAGTCAGTTGTTGTCAACAAGTGCATTCAGATTTCAAAGAGAAGCGTATTATTTGTATGACTTTGTTCTATGATTAACAAGTCTACGGTGATTTTATTGTCATAATTTTTTTTTATTATTATTAAGCTTTATTTCAAGAAAATATATTACAATTTTCATTTAAATATTTCCATTGTAAGTATTAAAAAATTTTTTTTGTGAGAAGTTCAGAAAGTACAAAAATAAAATATTTCATTTTTTCAAGTATTCCGGATAGTTCCGGTGTAAATCTATATTTTAATTAATCTTTCAAGTATTCGCTTTAAGGTAAATCAAAAACATCTTGTGCATTTTTGCGACTGCCATATATTTTTTTCACTTTTCCAGTATGACTCTTTCGAGAAAGAACATTTTTGAAGAATGGATAAAACCTCCCAAAATACATTGCAAAAACGCCTTATTGACATTAATAATGGTTAGATATGGTCTTCAAGATATACCAGAAGACGCGAAAAGAAATCTTAAGGCAAACATAAATATTATTTTGCATTATTTAAGCTAGCCGAAAAATGAATAAAAAGTGGAACACATTGTGACCGTTTCTTAGCATTAAATTCAATTTGGCTGGATGAACCGTACATATTGCCTAAAAGTGTACAACCGAAAAGTTGTAAAAAAGCTGGGAGAAAACCGAAAAACTTTCATGACTGTAGTGAAAAAATGGAAAAAAAGAAAGATCCACAACCTTTTAGATTCAACTGACCATTGAGAAATTATTAAAGTTAGTGAGTGTTTCGCAAAATGGGAAAGCGAGATTCAGCCAGTCTTGTGAAAGATCTATCGGAATCTTCATCCAGTAAATCCACACGAAATTTATACTTAAACGAATACTCATGGTATATTATGCCAGTTAGTGTCCATAAAATCCTTTTTCATGGAAAAGATATTATGAGGTCTTGCATTCTTACAGCTGTCAGAAGAAGCTCAAGAAGCAAGAAATAAGGATACGAGGAAATTTAGAGAATTGTTTACGAGAAAAACATCGAGAATAGACACAAATACAGATCTTTCCAATCGGCTATTAATTTCTTCAGATCCTTTCATCGCAAGTTTGCGTCACACTCCCTTTCGAGTTCGAAGTTTGATAACAAAAGAAGTTCTTTCATTATTATATGTTGATGCTTTCGAGGAAGAAGAATCTTTTAACGATGCATATGAAATTGACTAAATTAATTATATGTATTTATGTGCTTTATTATTAATGTAATAAAGCAATAAGAAGTGAATAAAACAGTTACTATTAAATATTTATTAAAAATATTAAAATTATTTTAATACTAAAAATGACTACATCCGACTCTTTACATAAAAACTCACTTAATAATTTTATTACATATATGATTAATTAGTTGTATTCAACGTAAATATTAGTATATATATAACTACAAATAATCTCAGAGCATGTATTTAAGAAACCAATCTTTTATCTTAAAAATATATTTTTTTTTATATTTTATATATTTTTTTTTACTTTTTGCGTCATTTTACTAAAAAAAAAACTTTTTCTAAAAAAAAGTTGATTTTTTACATTTATAATTTTATTATTTATAAATGTGAACTCATATTTTGTTTAATACATAAGTGAGAAGTGAACCCTACCACCCTACACAATTTATTAATTTTGTCCAGTTAAATTTGTGATCTTCCACACTGTGCGCCAACAGACTCGCTTTTTCGCCTTTACCAAAAAAAAAAAACACACAATTGTAAAACATAGCGTATTTTCTCTTTACTGGTGTCCATCTTTGACGCGTGCTACAACTATATTAAGTCAAGCAACAAAAATATTGTCTGCGAACATTTTTGACTACGAAATTTGATCTTAATAACGCCATCTAGCGTAAGTCGATCGTAATTGTTATCTACAATGAGAGATAAAAGCTACTGAAGCCATCTATAGGAAAAATAATAGATTTGTTTCTACTATACCTTATATTATAAATGTTATGTAATAATATATGTATAAGCTAACTTATTTAACAACATTTGTATCAAACATTGCTCAGAATTAAAACACTAAAAGTCTTCAATTTGTAAATTTACGACGAGTTTGATGGCTACACTAAATTATATCCAATTTGGAGCAATTGAAAGAAAGACATGAACGCATGTATGATCTAATTTGCTTGGGAGATCTAGAAGGAAAAATGTTAATCAACCGATATTTCTTAAATTTTTCCAAGCATTATAAAGTAATACAGTAAACAAAAATTTGAATTTCTGCAATTCACCGATTAGAAACCACAGAAGGAAAATTGACTTTCCAAAAAATCGGCAATTTAGTATGGAAGATATCAGAATTGGTGTAACACTGTAACACATTTTCATTCCCAAATTCAAGTTTCTTCAAATGCTTAACGTGATTTATACAGTTATATTTTTAAAAAAAAAAAAAAAAAAAAAAAAAAAATGGTATTATGTCGAAAATAGTATGTCTACAATATTAATGACCATATTTAATAGAATAATTGCAAGCGCAAAATATCCTGATAGTCTCAAAATTAGTAAAATTATTCCTATTCCGAAAATTTCGAAAGCTATGTTTGTGGAAGAGTATCGTCCTATTGCAATTTTATCTGTAATAGATAAAATTTTTGAAAAATTATTGCATAAAAATGAATGTATGTACAAATATTAGTTTAATGTAATAATATCAGTTTAATGTAATGTAATGTAATAGATAAAATTTTTGAAAAATTATTGCATAAAAAGTTGTTAGATTACTTGAATCAAAATGAATGTATGTACAAATATCAGTTTGGATTTAGAAAAGGATGTGGAACTGAAGAAGCTGTGATCAATGTGGTGAACTTTATTTGTGATGGTTTGGATAGTGGTTTTCATGGCGTTGCAGGCTTGTTTTTAGGTTATTTCTAAAGCATTCGATCTTGTGGATCATGATATACTGCTGGAAAAACTATCATATTATGGAATTGTCGGCAAGGAATTACAACTCTTCAAAAGTTATTTATGTGACAGAAAACAATATGTACAAATTTGTAAGGCAAAGAGTGAATTAGTTTATGTAAAATCAGGAGTGCCACAAGGTAGTACCTTGGGACCATTTCTGTTTTCTGTTTTCTATTTTTTTTTTTTTTTTTTTTTTTTTTTTTATTTAAATGATTTAATTAATTTTCGGTTGTATATGTTTGCAGATGATATGTGTTTATTTTATCCATATGGAGAGAGACGTGTCATTAATTTTCGAGTTTGTAAAAATAAATAAATTAGTACTTAACGCAACCAAAACTAAACTAGTTCGATTTAGACCAGGCTCGCATGGAATGGAAAACAATTTCAGTATTTTTGTCGATGGTATGGCAATTACGGAAGTTTCTGAAGTGAAGTACTTGGGTGTGACATTGCAAACTAATTTAACCTGGGAAAGTCATATAACCAATGTTAAGAAGAAAATTGCTCCTGCTATTGGCATTTTATATAAATTAAAATACATATTGAATAGAAAAACTAAGCTACTTGTTTTCAACTCACTCGTTCAAAGTCATTTAAATTATTTGGCAATCGTATATGGTCACAAAAATACTGTTGCTCTAAAAAGTCTACAGCGCATGCAGAATAAGGCACAATATTTTTGATTTACCCATCTCATACCCAACCTTATCGCTCTATGAGGATATAAACGTTCCTGTATTGCCTATCCGTGGAATACATCTACATCAGCTTGTTATGTATGTATATAAATCTTTAAATAAAATCGGATGCAGAATGATTGAATTTACACAGAATCAAACTAATATTCGCACAAGAAATTTTATTAATTTGAAAGTTGTGAGGTGCAGATTAGAGACCACCAAACAGCGTATAGAATATTTGGGTAGTTTTGAATACAATAATTTACCAATGACCATTAAAAATGTGAATAATATATCCACATTTAAAAAGAATGTGAAGGAATACCTAAAACAAAATTTGCAGATGCTTTTTATGTAATTAAAATGTTTTCAAAAAATTATGAATTCTTAACTAATTAATTAACAGAACTCATTTGTTAATACATTTTACTTGAAATTATGTATTGTAATTAGCGTACACCTGAAACTTGTTGCCAGCATGCCTCAATAATGCCTTCTGGCGCTGAGGCCAAATATTATATTGTAATATATTGTACTGAATTTTTAATAAACTTCGTAAGAGGATTGTTTTCACAAAAAAAAAAAAATTAATTTTGGAATATCGACAAATTGATATGGGAAATACCAGGCGAGTCTTGATAACGCAGTCCATTTTCGTTTTCAGATCCAAAATTACCGAACATTTAATGTTAGGAAAATTTGATTGAATTAAGTGTTAAATCGATCATTTGCTTAGAAAATTTGTGGTTAATTGGCCGAAATTTTCGCAACTTTTAATAAATATTTGAAAGCAATACAGTGGATAAAAATTGGGATTTCTGCAAACTAGCAATCAAAAACTACAGAACTAGGATTGACTTTCCAAAAATTGGCCACTTAGTATGGGAGATATCAGAATGGGTATGACTATATAATCCAGTTTCATTCTCAAATTCAAGTTTATCAAATGCTTGAAGTGAATTAATTTTGAATGATTTCAGTACAACTGAACAAGAGATGTACGTGGCCATTGAAATATATGAGCTAAATCGTTCAATTGTATGGGAAGTAACAGGAGGGCATTATTAAGTCGTTTTTTCTCTAATTTGACGAGTATTCTAAACCAATATTATGGGCAGAAAGCTGCATTCTATCGACTAGAAACTACAGAGGAAAGATTGCGTTTCGATAATTCGGCAAATAGGTATTTTCGACATGGCCCATTTTCAATTCTTGGTTACAAATTTGATAAAATATTAAGACGTGCCACATTTGAAGAGGTTTCGTAAAGACTTGTGACAAATGTCTGCCATCCGGATAGGAGGACAAAGAGTTTTAAAATATGCACAAATAAAGTCGACTATGGTCGAATACTTTTAAATAACTGATTTCTTCAAAGGAAATGGCGTGATCGTATAATGAAAAGATAACAAAATTACGAAAACTCTAATATCTCGCTTAATTCAGAAAAGACTCAGTTTTTGAGGGTGTTCCAAAATGATTACAAAAGCGCCAATATAAAAAATAGGTATAACACAGATGTGTTTATAACTCGAAAGCGAAACGTCTCCATCGCCCAAATTATGAAATTCTGTATTTCATACGCAGGATTGTAACATTTGGCGGCTGGATGTTTCGCCCAAAAGTATTCAAGAATACTTGACATAAAATATTACTAAAATCAAGATGTTAAACATAAAATATGATTAAGAATAAAGAGATTTTCACGACTTGACGCTATGTTTCAGAGAATTGACTGCATTTCCATTTCAGCGTTTTTTTTTTTTTTAATTAAGAGATTTTTCCGACCTGACGCTTCGTTTCAGACAATCGATTACGGCGATTTATTATTTTACTAAATTCTTCAATATTTGTTGATGCCAAACTGATATTCTCACTTGCAATAAACCTTCATCGGGGGTAAAAAATGTGCTATTTTTGAGATTAAACGCTTCGATTTTGAGTAGAATATATTTGTGTTATAGCAAATTCTTTATATTAGCGATTTTGACACCAAGCAAAAGACGCTATTTTGTTCAAGCTTTTTAGAAATGCGAAAAAAATTAAGTTATTTTCGGCCTTAGATGCTTTGCTTCGATTTTTGTAATTTTTGCATGTTTTCAGTTATTTATTAGCTTAGCGCTTTTTATTTCTGTGCTTACATGGAAACCCGACTTAGCTACCGATTTGTTGTTTTGAGATTTTTAGTGTTTTTCAAAAAATCTGTCATGAGATTACAACACTCGAAATACACAGAATTTTTAAACCACGCTTAGACGACAATATTTGTCTTAAGGATATAACCAATAACAGCTAAAAACGTATTCTTTTAGAGATATGGTTTTGCAAAAATCGCTCTTTTGCAAAGTGGTTATAACTTGTTAATTACAGCAAATTTTCGACTGCGGATTGAACGCTACTATGTGTTTAAATTAGTAGAGAAATAATAAGAATTAAACTTGATTTTGTTCCAAACCCTCTTAAGTCATTTTTACTTGTGAACACAGATATACAGATATATCCGTTGAAAAGAAAAGCTTGGGTTTAACGCCAAGATTATTCAAATGTATTCATGTGGTAGATCTATAGTCCACTAACCGGGCCACAGAAAAAAATACATTGTTATAATCTATATATTCGACTATATGGTAGCGACAGTAATAAACTATCCTTTTTTCGTTTTTTTTTTTTTATTTACAATGACATAAAATACCTACTTGAAGTGCATCGTATACTCGTATATTTGAATGTACAATAGAACATATTCGAAGGAACTGAAATAGAAATGTCAGCATACGGGTCTCTAATATAATACGAGTATATACCTTCATTCCTTCGGGTGAAGGACGAATATATCTGGGTCCATTCACAAAAAAAAAAAAAAAAAAAAAAAAAAAAAAAAAAAAAAAAAAAAAAAAGCGACTAACGTGAAGTTAGGAAACAAGTTTATTCCTTATTATTATTTTCCTTATTTAGATACATATTTCTGTCCAACAGCCGGAAAAACGGTGTAATTCACAAGTCATACGAGAGCGATCCCACGGCTAGACGACCTGAGTTATAGATGCTGCGAGTAGTTTGAAAAAAAAAAAAAACAATTTTGGTGAAAAATGACAACCTCATAAAACATATATTTTAAGTTTTAAGTTGTTTAATATTTTTAATATTTTTATTTGAGCCATTAAAAGTAAACAATCTCAGTGAATTTGTATACCTGAAAAAAGCGGTCACCATTATAAGATTTAATATTTTCATTTGAAAGGTCTAAATCTAACCAATATCAACGTCGAGCTCCTCTGGGGAAATCTGCTTCTTTCGCTTACGACTGTAAAATATTGGTGAGCAGATTTTAAACGTGGCCGTATGAGCTGTCAAGCTGCCGTTGTGATCGACCAAATGCAGTGACCACGCCAGACACGGTTAAGAACATCCACAAAATGTTATTGGATGATCGTCGACTAAACGAACGTAAGCTAGCTGAAATGATAGACATTTCAAAAAGTGATATACATCGTACATTGACCGAAGATTTGAAAATGAGAAGGCTGTGCGCAAGATGCGTGCCGCGCTTGCTTTCAATAGAGCATCGTGAAGACGGTTTAGTAGAATGTTTAGCGATGTGTCACCGGAATAAAGCCAAATTTTTGTGTTGATTTATAACTATGGATGAGACATGGGTCCACTACTTCACACCTGGGACCTAGGAACAGTGAGAGCAGTGGACTGGAATGGGAGAATTCAATTCAAAGAAGGCGGTTCCATCTGCAGGCAAGGTCATGGCGTATGCTTTTACAATGGGCATGGTATTATCTTTATTGATTATCTTAAGAAACGAAAAACCATCAACGGCCAATATTATTCTAACTTATTGCAGCGTTTAGGTGATAAAATGGTGGAAAATGGCCGCATTTGGGGGAAAAAGAAAGTGGTGTTTCATCAAGACAATGTTCCAGTTCACACAGCCACTATTGCGATGACCAAAAGTTAATGAATTAAAGTTCGAATAGCTTTATCAGACGTCGTGTTCGCCAGATTTAGTTCCCTCGGACTATTTTCTATTTCCAAACTTGAAAAAACGGCTCGGTTGGAAAAGTTTTGCCAACAATGAAGAAGTGGAACCGGCGCTTGATAGCTGTTTTAGAGCGTTGGACAGTTCTTATTATAAACAGGGTATAGAAGCTATTGAATAGAGTTGGAAAAATTGGAAAAGGAGATTCTGTCTCTTCAAAAGGCGGTTGTGGCAAAAAGAAACGATTTTTGAAAAATTATTTAATATCTTTAAGAATTGATATAACAAAGAACATGTTTTTTTGTTGTTATTGTTTATGTCCTTAAGACACAAGTTGTCCTCTAGGCGTGGTTTCAAAATTAATTATATATTTCGAGTGTTATTGAAAATTTTGGTTATATTGATCTTTTTTTTTTTTTTTTTTTGCAAAACACTTAAAATCACAAAACAACAAATTGGTAGTTAGTCAATTTTCCTTTTAGGCACAAATGTGTTGCCACATTTTCCTGCATCAACTTATATTCCCGGTGATTTCCGCACAAGTTTTCGGGGACTGCAGAGGGTAAAAAAACTGCCGGTGTTGCGGCAAAATCTCTAAAAAAAAATGTTAGTTTAGGTAGAAATCGACCACATTTGTCAAATAGCCAACTTGTATGTCAAAAAAAAAAAAAAAAAAAAATAATAACGTAATCAATACTTACAAATATCATCATTGCTCATATTTCTCAAAAATAAAAATGCTTAAACTGGCCAATAAATAGATGAAATAGCGCGCTTATCGCAATGGCGATAATTGAGTGGACAAAACGGCACCAACAAACAACACAAGCACTTTACCTCAAAACAACAAGAAAAGTATTAACTAATAATAAAATACACAACAGATATGAATCACTTTTGCTTTTTGATATCTAAATATGATGATGATATGAACGTTTTTATGAAGGTAACTAAAGGTACTGCTTACAAATTTATGAGAAAAAAAATTTTTTTTTTTTTAATTTTTTTTTTAAATTTTTTTTTTTAAATTTTATTTTTTTTTTTATATTTTTTCTCCTTCATGCGTGTTTCTTAACTTTCTTCTTTCAAATATGTGATATAGACGCTTTTGTAAAGATAGCTAAAGGAATTGCTAATAAATTTATGAAACCTTTTTTTTTAATTTTATTAATATTTTTTCACTAAAACTTTTTTTATATTTTTTTTTTCTCTTTCATGCGCGTTTCGTAACTTTTTCCTCTCGAATATGCGTTTTCCGCGAAAACGTTTACAAATCAAAAAGCTTTAATGTCTAAATGACAACTCTGACACCAGTGGCATTACAATTCTTTGTGGGTTTAGACAGTGAATCCCTCAAAGTTGTTGCCATATCTGACGTTAATTGGGCGTTTTATCAGACTTTAGGTTATAATCTTTATATTTTGTTTATACGCGTATACGAAATAAAAAGATAAAAGAATTTTGCAAGCGACTCCAGAAAATAATGCTGCTGCTGTTGGTGTTGTTTATTGTTATTCATTTACGGGATTATACGCCTATACATAGTATATTGCACGATTAGTTAGTAGTTATCAACCACAATCAGATGATAATACGAGCAACGTTCCTTTACTGTCAACATTCCAGGGGGAAGGCCGATTAAACAACTCACTAACTCAATATGTTACACGTGACGCGCCGCGCTCAATAGTGCCAATCTCCGTGGCCGCCAGTTGACTGCTGTTGCTTCGGTTGTTTTGGAGTCAAAACAAAAAAATATGGTGTTAATCAGCCCGCAAGCCAACCAACCAACCAACTAACTAGCCAACCACCCCTTCATCATTGATATTTTTGACTAAGTTGTCGTATTAAATATCTCGGGTATTTTGGTAGCGCTTGTTACCGGATGATCAGGCATTGAGAGATATCAGTTTCAGTTATTCAGCAGCAGTGCATATCTCGGATTTATTATTTTCACCACTTTTGCTTGGCTTGAGTACAATTGAATTTAATCAATTCTCGAGCGCATAACATTTACTACATATTTGGGTGGATAAATCAAAGTCAGTTGATGGCCATTGATAAGATTTTGTATACTCATATTCTCCATATTTTCCATAACGCCATGATAAGATAAACTCATACAAATGAACCGTGACAAATAAGATATAAAAATTATTCCACGCAAAGACACCTGGACGGACATGTTTATTGAAGCAGGGCAGGTGCAGAGCAGGGCTGTTCGTCAAATATTTCATTCAAGATAAACAAATGCTTACGTAGAATCTTTCAGTCTTAATAGAAGAGCTATTTCCTACTACAGAGCTAAGAAATTTACAATAATTTTGTAGAAGACTGCTTTGAAATCATTACAACAATCTAGAAACAAACGAATAGAATACACTTTGCCATAAATACGAGGGCGGTCCCAAAAGTAGCCGACCTAACAAACAAGACATAAGAAAATGGTTGCGAAAAATTTTCTTTATTTTTCAACATAATCTCCTTTTGGTTCGATACACTTTTTCCAACGATATTCAATAGCTTCTGCACCCAGTTTATGGTAAGAGGAGTGAAACTCCTTGAAATGGCCACCAACCGCCGACTCCAATTAATCATTGCTGGCAAATCATTTACCACTGAGTTATTTTTTGAAGTTTGCAAATAGAAAATAGACCGAGGGAGCTAACTCGAACTATAATTCATTCATTTTGGCCATAGCAATAGTAGATGTGTGAACTGGAGTATTGTTTTGATGAAACAACACCTTCCTTTTCACCAAATGCGACCTTTTTCCATAATTTAGTCACCTAACTGCTGCAATAAATTAGCATAATATTCGCCGTTGATGGTTTTTCCTTTCAGAAGATAATCAACAAAAACAATCTTATGTGCAACCCAAAGAACAGACTCCATGGCCTTGCCTATAGATGGAACTGTTTTCACGTTCTTTGGACCCAATTCTCCCATACCAGTCCATTGCTTTGACTTTTCCTTTATCTCATTTGTGAAGTGGTGGACTCATGTCCCATCGGCGGTTATAAATCGACACAAAAATTCCTCTTTATTGCAGTGTAACATCGCCAAACACTCTATTGAAACATCTTCACCACGCTGTTTTTGCACTATTGAAAGCAAGCGCGGCATCCATCTTGCCAATATACGATACAGCACTTTTTGAAAAGCCTATCATTTCAGCCAGCTCACTCATCTTCAGTGTTACCTTCACAAAACATTCGAACTTTATATCATTCATTTGGCCATCGCAATAGTGGATGTGTGAACTGGAGAATTGCCTTTATGAAACAATACTTTCTTTTTCGACAAATGCGGCCTTTTTCCATAATTTCATCACCTAAACGCTGCAATAAATTAGCATAATATGATGGTTTTTCCTTTCTGAAGATAATTAACAAAAACAATCCCATGTGCATCCCAAAAAATGGACGTCATGACTTTGCCTACAGATGGAAAATCGTATTCGCCTTCTTTGGACAAAATGCTGCCATTCCAGTTCATTGTTTTGACTGTTCCTTTGCCTCAGTTGTGAAGTGGTGGTTCCATGTCTCATCCATAGTTATAAATCGTCTCAAAAATGCAGTTTCATTGCGATGAAATATCGCCAAACACTCTACCGAAACATCTTAAAGACGCTGTTTTTGCTGTATTGAAAGCAAGCGCGGCACCCTTCTTGCGCACAGCTTTCTCATCTTCAAATCTTTTATCAATATACGATGTACAGCACTTTTTGAAATGTCTATAATTTCAGCTAGCTAACCTTCAACCGTGTCTGGCGTGGACACCTCTGGTTAACCACTACGGTATTCGTTTTGGCAGCTCGTACGGCCTCGTGTAAACTCTGCTACCCAATATTTTAGAGTCGTAAATGAAGCAGCAAACTTCTCCAGAGTAGAATCTAGCTCACCTTTAATGTTAGTTGGATTGAAATTATTCAAATGGAAATATTAAATTACATAACGATGACCAATTTCTTTCATGTTTACAAATTCATTGAGATCTTTTACTTTTGATGGCTCAGATAAAAATACTAAACAACCCAGCGCATTGAAACTTAAAGCAAATGTTTTGTAAGCTTGCCACTTTTTACCAAAAAAATTTTTCCCAAATTACTGGCACCATCTATATGTCAGGTTGACTAGTTTTAGGACCGCCTTCGTACAATGAATTGCACTATGAATCCCCAATTCAACTTAATCTCCTCATGCATTATTGAAACTGATATTTTGTAATGATAACAAATTATTTGTCAATTTTGCTCGTCTTGTATTACATCACTCAGTTTCTATTCATAGACAGTTGAAATTCAAAAGTGATTGAAACGGTTTCAACCGTTTTTGTAGACAACAGATAAAGTGATAACGCCTAACATTCATAAAACTCAAACTCCGTCCTCTACTATTTAACGAATTATTGGAAACATCCGTGTCACCATATTGTGGCAATTAATTGTATGGAAAAATACTGGATTTTAAATTTTGAAGTGTTTAATATTTTGCTATTTAATCAACAACACCAAAAAAAAATCAAATTTCCTCATATCCGCATTCATGGGAGAGCGTTTCACATTCAGTAAACTTACTTATTTTCTATTTTTTTTTTTTTAACTCACTGAAAGGGACTTCCCGTTTATTAACAATTCCAAATTTAGGCTGGAAAAGTGTTTTGTTTTTTATTTTCATGAAAGCTTGAAATTAAAGTTCAGTACAATTGCAAAACAAGTCGATAACACCGTCATTCAAAGTATGTAGCAATTAGTTAAATTTATTTCACGTCCATCAATTGAATTTGACCGAAATTTTTACAAAGAAAGAATTTTTTTTTATTTGAAAATCAACAAAAGAGAACATTTTTCCCCAAGTTAGGACTACTTTGAGTTAAGGGCCTCCAAACCTTGACTTGACCTATTTCAGTTAGATTTAAACGGCGCAGAGCTTATTACAGTGTATCGGTTTCGTCTGATCGGCTCTTCCATTTTAATTTTCTAAAAATAGCAAATTATTTCAAATAATTTTTAGAAAATGAAAAGTGAGACACGGCAAGCAAAAATTTATTTTATAATTTCACTTTCATTTCATAAATTCAGAGATGTTCCTCCCTAAAAATATTTTACAAAATAGTTACTTGAACTTTAAATCGTAATATTTGAGGCAAACAATCACAAAATTGTAGTAGTTTTTTGACTACAAAATCTTACTTTCTCTAATGCCATCTAATACTAAAGACTGCTAAAGCTATCTACTGGAAAAATAATGGATTTATTTGTACTACATCTTATAGAATGTAGTGTTTTTGGCCCCTTATCTGTCGATGAACCAGTACGTTATCTATAACCTTCTCTTCTGTAGGTGTCGCTGGTGAGAAAAAGAAAAAACGTTGCCGATTCATGGAAACATGGAAATTTTTCCTAATTTTTTGCCATTTATTCTCGTCTGTTAGAAGAAATGTATTATAATAGTAAATTGACGCTGCATGCAAAGAATCCAATTTACCCACAATTGTACAGATAGCCTTAATCTTGGATTTGGTTAATGAAAAATACTACATAGTGGAAAGTCGAGATAAGTCGCCAGGTGATGTATAAGTAGAAGAAATCTTTGACAGCCCCGTTTATTTGACGATTAATCAGTACACAGTTCATTTCACGGTGGACCTCAAATAATGAGAGTAGTAAATTTAGCCCAGAAGGAAAAAACTTGTCAGTCTCTGAGTAAATTCATTTTTTAGTATTTCCCAAACAGTTTCTCCATTTATACATTAATTAGAGACATTAAGCTGTGACAATTGAGATATTTGGACAACCGTTATTTTCAGTTTATATACAGTGTTATCCACTTAGTGGTTTAAAAACCGCCGGTCTGGCAAGGCTTTCAGCTGTTAAATACCTGTCATCTGAATTGTTATTTATTTAGTGAATTTGTTAGCAAGAAATACTCTTCTCTTAATCTCCATACTGATATCATTTGTTTTGTTTACAGCGGATCAAAGAATATGATTTCATCCATCATTCTAAAATTATAATTGTCAACGTTCACACAGCGTCCCAAGCGAGTACACCCTTTGTTCGTTGAGGCAAATAATTTTGTTTCGTCCTCGTTGACCAGCAGACCCATTTTTGTTCATTCCTTCTCAATGATTGAGAAGGCTGCAGTAACATAATATCCATATCATCCGCATACGTGAGTAACATACGGCTTTTGTTAAAGATGCTACCAGTAGTGTTAACTGCAGCTTTCCTTATAATTCTCTCCAATAGTATATTGGTCGTGGTCGTACGATAGGCCGTCGCCCTGTATATATCCTCGTTTGGGGTAAAAATACTCACTAAGATTTTTGTCTATCTTCATTGAAGACTTCATGTCAGTTAGTGTCATCCCACAGTCAGCATCATGCGAAAGATGGTGAACTATATATGATCAGATTGAAGTTAGGGGAAACCCTAACGGAAGACCAAAAGACAAACCGAACCATCTAGTATCTGGTTCGCTCCGAAGTTTCCCTTAGGGTAGCTGGTCCATTTAAAAATAATGCAAAATAATCTTATTTGGTAAAGCGAATGATTAGAGGCCTTAGGATTGAAGCGGCTTTAACCTATTCTCCTACATTAAATGGGTAAGAACCTTACATTCTAAGTGTGAAGGTTGTGCTTATGATATAATGTGCCCAGTGGGATGTCTTTGGTAAGCTGGTGTTGTGTGATGAAGCAAACGTACTTGTATGGTGTCCAAATAGTCCGTATCGGAATATCGTAGACAGCTTTACAATCAGCGAAAAGATGATACGTGTCGAATTGATTTTCTTGGGTCTTTTCCAGAATTTACCGTACTGTGAATATCTAGTCAGTTGTTGATTTATTAGATCTAAAGTTACACTGTTAAGGCCCAATTTGGTCAGCTAAAATCGGCTTTAGTCTTTTACACATCACACTCAACAGAATCTTATGAAAAATAAGTAAAAGACTAATACCGAGATAGTTTTGATCGCATTTTTTTAACACAGATTCCTCAGAGTTCCAATCATTTGGCATGCATTCCTTGAGACAAACTGTATTTAGGAACTGATATAGGCTGTTTGTCAACTCATCGCCATCGGTCTTAAACCGCTCTGCCGGCAGGCAATACTACTATTCTGATATCGTTTTGGTTCGGAGCTGACGAATTTATGCCATCGTTAATAATAGCATGATTTCATCACTGGTGCTACCGTTCGGAACTAGAACTTTAAAAAAAAATGATCTCTCTACAATTGCAGCATACTCCGCGTATCTGTAACTAGACTTCCAACAATGTCCTTAAAGGAGGGGAGTCATACCCTAAATGTCTGATCTTTTGGTTGAATTTTCAGGCTTCACCTCTAAGCATTGTATTTTTCTATACCTTCTCTCTCCCGCTTGTTCCACAACCATTTTTTCCGCCTTAAAATCAGTATGCCTCTGTTCTGTTCTTAAATAACATACTGCTGTATAAAATATAACATAATACTGCCGTCAAAAAAGTTTTTTTTTTTTTGGATACCTTTATTTATGCCTTTAAACCTATTCCATCGCCTTCACAGTATTGCCAATTTACTATCATTATGCCAAGTGAATCCTCCATTCCATGAATTATGACAATTACTAATCCGTTATGGGATTCAGATCCCGTTGCCATTCACGTTTAATTTTTGCAATGGAGTGGAAACGGTGTCCTCAGAGCGGTCTTTTGGGTTCTTCAGTGCTACTCAGACGAATACGATAGTTGTGGGGCGATATTAGTTGAATTTCTTTAGAAAAAATTCATGAAAAGACAGGATATGTCCCATTATCGCAGTGCAAAAATCAAGAGCGGTCTGGTCATAAATCCGGATTCTTTTTGCGAGAAGTTTCATGCGAACGACTTATAACACTAAGCTAATATTCGTTGTGGACAGTGTGACGCAACGGAGGGCAAGAAATCTGTAATCAAAACCTTGACTTATTACCGACTTCGACGTGATATTTTCGGGTTTGCTTCACCTGTGGTACAATATTCAGTCGATTAGTTTAGATCGAAGTCCCAAGGGAGAGACTTTGGTACAGTAGCTAAAAATTGCTAAGCCTACTTTAGGGAAAATGTCCTTTTTTCGGTATTTCATATAAAATACCGAAAGTGAAAAGAAAATTCCTTTCAATTCTTTGCGGTTTCAAAAATATGGTGAAAATTATAACGACAGAATTTTAGCGAAAATACCTGAATTAAGCTGAATTCAATAAACTGTAACTTGTTCACTAACAGGTAGCTTAAGATTTATTTATAAATATTAAGTAAGCGGCCACCCCAATTTTGAGAGTAACCACCAGAAAAAATGGAAATTATTCAAATAATTCGACTTCCTTAATTGTGAGAGTACCCACCAAAAAAAAAAGTATAAGTTATTCAAATAGAATCACATTTTCACTACTTCTAAGGATCCAATACGTGTATGTTAACCACTTCCAACGAAGCACTTTTAAACCACTTTCAAAACAACGGCATTGAAATATATAAAAACATTGATTCGATTCACATTTATAAGTCTTAACAATTAAACAAAATAAGTTAGTATGAAATACCCGAAAATCTATTCTTTAAAAGACATAATATGATCCAAAGATGTAATTTTTGATAGCCGGTATTTAAAGATTTAGGGAAAAAACATTTGTTTAATCTCCTTTACATGCTAAGTTTATCATTCCATTTGTAATAACTACAAATATTCAATACTCGCCATTAGACTCTATGTCATTAATGTTCGTCCCCCAATATTGTGGACTGCAATCAGTGGTATAGGGTGTATAAGCTTCAATCGTATGGAACATCAGGTGCCTTTCCAGTTCTGTGCCTGTCTACTGATTTTTCATGGAAAGTATGAAAACCATCAGAATCTGCTGCCGGATTTTGTGTTAAGGATGCTTTTTCATGGAGAAATACTTTTCAATGGAACTTTCTTTCTGACAACATGTTCTGAAGCAACATATTTCTTCTATATATTATATATATATATATATATATATATATATATACTCTACCAATAATTTAAGACCAAAATGAGCCAAATCGGTCTAACCGTTCTCGAGCTTTAGCGAGACTAACGCACAGCAATTGTATTCCGGAAGGTTTAAAAGGTTTTATTTGAAGTGATAGATGGCGTTGGTGATGAGATTTTTGCAATTAATTTTTTCTACCACATTAACATTGAATCAAATAATAACTACTAACTACTAATACAAAAGGCATTTTGAAGGCAAAACAAAGTTTGCCGGGTCAGCTAGTTCTGGAATAAAAATAAGTTATTTTGAATAATGAAAAAAAAAAGTTTGAATTTTCATCATTGGTGAATATATGGAAAAGATGCATCATAAAATATGGCAATCCTATGTTAATTTCATTGATGATTACGCAATTTTTCAGTATTTCCCCATCACAAAATATTGATAATAATTACTTCCTTGTATGCATTTTTTTATTTTCATTTTTTTTGCTGTGTAGTTATTGAAAAAAGGCAAAAATAAAAACGATTTTTCTTTGGAAAATAAGGCGGATATAAGTAAAGGGTGTAAAGGGGTAAAGTATGCAAAATTTAAATTTGGCGCCATGCGAAGTGTCATTGTTTGACATTTGAACAATTGTTATTGTTTGCTAGTAGAAGGTACGAGATTAGTAAAAATGGAGCGCTACACGAATGAACAACGCATTCTCATTGTGAAATTGTTTTATCAAAATGGTGAAAGTTTTGCGGCTACAGTTCGCAAATTGCGAACAATTTTTTTCACAACTTTTGTCACAATAATGCTCCAAAAGAGTCAATTGTAAAGAGATTAATGGATAAATTTGCCAAAACTGGGTCTGTTAGTGTTGTAAAGACAACAACGCGCCTTCGACCAGGTCGATCGACCGAAAATGTCGCAGCTGTACGTGATGATGTCGCTCAAACTCCATCCGCCTCAATTCGACACCGAGCTCAGCAAATTGGTGTCTCCAAATTCACTATGCAGCGAATTTTGACGAAATATTTGTATCTTCATGCATACAAAGTTCAATTGACTCAGGAACTGAAACCAGCTGACCATGGACAGTGAAGGGAGTTCGTTAATTGGGTATTGGAGAGACAACAAGAAAATACTGATTTTGCCGATCAAATTATCTTCAGTGACGAGGCCCATTTCCATCTTGATGGCTTCGTCAATAGCCAGAATTGTCGCATTTGGGGCGAGGAAAATCCTCGAGTGATTCACGAGAAGCAAATGCATCCTCAACGTGTCACTGAGTGGTGTGGATTTTGGGCTGGAGGAATCATTAGACATTTTTTTTATGAAAATGTGGCATGTCAAGCGCAAACAGCTAATGGTGTTCGGTATCGTGAAATGATAACCAGTTTTTTCGTGCCTAGAATTGAAGAAATGAATGTGGAGGGCATGTGGTTTCAACAAGACGGCGCCACATGTCATACAGCCAGAGAAACAATTCAATTGCTGCATCAGTCATTTAAATCTTGCGTTCTTAATAAACATCAGTTTTGTCTAACATTTGCCACCTGTTCGCTTGTTATATTTAAGTACATTTTTGTAAACCATAACGGTTCAGTTTTTACTTATTTGTTTGTCTTACTTCGACAAATCACCTACCAAAGATTTCAAGCGTTAATTTAGTTCGCTCTTTTCTTTTAAATGAGTGATAACGCGTTCTTCTTTTTTGGTCCATTTGAATAGCACTTCTCACGTGGTAATCAGTTTAATTGTGAAAGTCTTTTGCAGATCATTATAAATCAGTAATTGTGCATAATTCAATATAAAACATTCGATTTGAAGTAAAATGGGCGAGCTTAATCTTTAAGTGTTGAGGAAAGATCCAAAATTAAAACCTACAAGGAGTGTGGACTTTCTCTTCATCAAATAACCATAAACCCCAATAGAAGTCTCAAAGTTATATCGACATATTTACGTGACACCGAAGACTATAGAAATAATATGAAAGATCGAAGAGCAAGTACTATTACAGCCTCTGACAACAGGGCTATTCTGAGATATGGTTCAAATTCACTCGACTCTGCTGCCAAAATCGAGGAAAAAGCTGGCGTAGGTTCAAGTGTATCAACGGTAAAAAAGAGTTATTTTCAAAGCAGCTCACTTACAACGCTTGAGACTTAAAAAGAAACAACCGCTAGACAATCTCCGTAAGGAACGTTGCTTTAATTTTTGTCGTACGACTATGACGTGGACGTAGAGAGTGGAGTAGAATTATATTTTCTGACGAAAACAAATTTAATTTAGAGGGTCCTGATGGATATAACTACTACTTCCACGATCTTCGAAGAGAGGAACACCTACTCAATCGATTACACAGTCGGAAAGGAAGAGTTATGTTATGGGGTGCGATCCCTTATTATTGCACAGAAGAACTCCAGTTTCTCTCTGCAAAAATGAATGCGACTTCATACAAAGAAGTGCTGGAAAAAGCTTTTCCTGAAGTTAAAAATGTTTTCGGAGACTTGGAATGGAAATTCCACCATGACAACGCGCCAATCCACACAGCAAAAGTCGTCAAATAATGGGTTGAAAGCCAAAACGCTGAGGTTATGAACTGGCCGCCTTACTTTGCAGGCATAAACATTATTGAAAACGTCTGGGGATGGCTACTACGCAAGTTGTATGAATAATGCAAGCAATATTCAAGCAAAAGTGAACCCATTAATGGAATTAAACAGGCCTCGCGGTGTATTTCGCTGGACCTTATCAAAAAACTGTATGATTCTTTACCGAACAGAATATATGAATGTATTCTCAACCAGGGCGGAAGCAATCACTACTAAATTTTACTTAAAATACTTATTTTTAAATTAGATGTAAACCAACAATAATACCTTAAATATAGAATTAATGTTTTCGTGTATAATCTAATTTTTGTAAGGGGAGGCTATTCAAATGAACCAAAAACTGAAATTGAATTTCTAACTTTTTTTTTGTGTTTAATGTTTTAGAACTTAATTCATTATGAATGAAAGAAAATTTATGCTATAGGATTACAGCAAATACGTGAAATATGATTTATAAAAGCACAACCAGTTCGTTACGATTATTATTTTGGAAAAAATCTAGCTTAGAAAAATATTTAAAGGGGGTGCTATTCAAGTGAGCAGCACTGTATAGGAGTAAACATCAGTTTGGTCCAACATTTGGCACCTATTCAAACCAATACACAACACAATATCCTTCCAATCTCACTCCTGATCCCTGAGCAATTCTTTGGCGTATCTGCCTCTTTCGAATGAGGAAAAAAAAAACATTTCAATATTTATGCATTCGTACGCATTTTTCACATTAATTTCCTTCTAAAAACAGCTCCTTCTTTGCAGTTATACAATTTCTGTCATTGCATTCCAAGTAAAAACGGTGCTATGCGTAAATATTTTGAAACGTACTAAAACTATTTATGTTTTCACTTAGATCTACAACGTTCGAAGACATAAAAATATCAAGAATTTATGCAAAATGTACAAAATAAACAACAACAAATCTAAACTATTTTGCAACATTAATAGCGGCGGCGGTAACAGCGGCAACGAAGTAAAAATACATCCATCATAAAGACGGATGTCGTAGTCGTTTTTTTTTTTTTTCTGTGCAACAAACTCACAGGACGGATGATGTGGATGATGATGATGCAAATCATTTGTCTGCTAAGTGAGTGCGGAGATGATGCGTTACAATGCGGTATAGCAGCTAAGTGAAATCGGTGTCATTCCCCAGGAAAACAAGATCGACAAACAAAACTGCGTTTCTAAATTGCTCTCCTGAGCACTTCAGCATTTCTGTTTTGTTTTTTTTTTTTAGTATTCGAAATGCTAAAATTGGATTTTGACTGACACAACAACACAAACGTTCGAGCCTATATTTATCCCAAAACGACAAATGCAATCACTCAACGCCGTGGCCGTTTGGAATACAATCAGCCTTTGCTGTTGTGTCACCCATTAGTGGGACGGTTAGCCGTTTCAATATTCAATCTGTTGGCTGGGCGCTGTAATAATGAAAATAACCAAGACGTCAAATGATTTCGTTTTTCTTTTTTGTTTTTCACCCAAAAAAATTTGAGAAAAGAAACTAGAGAAGAAAACAAACAAATGGCAAAAATTTCCGGATATTCACAAAAAAAAAGACAAAAGAATGACGCTAAACCGTTTTTCCTTTTCACGAAAAATAAAAACTTTCTCAACAAGTTCTTTGTTATATTCTCGCTGCATCACCTTTAAAACATTTTGTATAAAATGCATTAATACCTATGACTTCCAAAAAAAACAACTTTCGTCTTTTTGAAAAAAAAAATAATTTTGCAAAGGCATCTGAGCCGCTAAACTAACACTGAGAGAAATTTTATGTATTTTCGTGACAAAAACAACAGCATTCTCTTAAACTGCGAAACTCATGTAAAATCCCCGTGGACTCTGGATTTTACATGAGTTTCGCCATGAAGGCCTTATCCATGATGTACTAATACTGCGATCGCCAGCGCCTATCCCTTGGGATGGCCAAGTAATCATGGACTATCTGGGAATAGGATCCTATAATCTTAGGAGCAAGCTACCTTAAAAGATTTTTTTCCATTCATTTTCTTTACTGAATCTTTCTTTTGAAATTTACAATAAGTATTCAAATCTTAATCCTATTTTAAACCAAAGTATCCTGCCATTGCCGGATCTTATTTTTGGTGAGCCGAACTTTGTATCACCGGACCAAGTCTAGCGTGTCCTTTCTTCTTAGCCGTATATGACCGGAAAAATGTTGAAGATTTTGAGCCAGTGGGTTTGAGTGAGAGGTACCAAAGTTGGAAGATACCAAATTGGCGGAGGCCTATCTTATTACCTCTGCTACTTTATGAATCAAAATTGTAATGAATTTTGTTTCTGTTACATACGAGTACAACCAGAATGAAATTACAAACAATTTTGATGTTGATTCTTACACCCGAAGTGAAATCAGAAAGAATTTTTATTTATTCTGATTTAGTTTATGAATAGTTTTCTTCATATTTTATTTGAACTTTTTCTATTCAAAAAATACACAACATTTTTGAGTAGCTGTGAAAATTTCAGAGAGCCTGAGAGTCACAAATTTAGAAAATAAATTATTTAAACTATTTTCATTTTTCTGAATTTGGCATCAAGAAACTATTCTGAATAAAAAACAAAACTGTGAAAATATAAAACTGTAATTCTGATTCAAATTAAGAAATGAACCTGCACAGAATTAAATTTTTATTTCAGTTTCTCAAATCGAAATACCTGTTTCGTTACCAACCAATTTAGGTTTCTTTTTTTGTTTCAGATAAGACACAAATCATTGTATGAAGTGAGTAAATGTTTCGAATATAAATTAATATAATTTTTAAGATTTAAGTTTTTTAGGTTGGCAGCACTGGTTGGTAATGGCGTCCAAATGTCATCTGTCAAAGTGAAAAGTGTACAGTATACTCTGCCATTTCATCATGGAAAGACCAACAAACAAACAACGATTGCAAATCGTTGAAATTTATTATCAAAATTCGTGCTCTGTGACAAATCTGCATCGTTTGATACGACCATTTTATGGTCGTCATAATCGACCTACTGAATCAACAATTTGTGCTGTTATCTCCAAATTTCGCATCAAATTTACTTTGTTGGACATAAAACCATCGACTCGCATGCGTAGAATGCGTACCGAAGAAAATATTGCAGCCGTAGCGACCAGTGTACATGGCGATCGTGAAATGTCAATTCGTCGCCGTTCTCAGCGATTGGGCATGTTTTACTCAACCACAGGGAAAATTTTACACATCGATTTGGGTTTGAAAGCCTATAAAATTCAAATCACGCAAGAATTGAAGCCGAATGACCTACCACAACGTCTAATTTTTGATGAATTGGCCTTACAAAAGCTCAATGAAAATCCGCTGTTTTATCGAAAAATTGGCTCATTTCTTGCTGAACGGATACGTAAACAAGCAAAACGGCCGCATCTGGAGTGATGAACAGCCACATGCCATACATGAATTACCGATGCATCCCGAAAAAAAGGCCGTCTGGTGTGGTTTATGGACTGGTGGCATCATCGGTCCATTTTTCTTCAAAGACGACCGTGGAAAAAACGTTACCGTCAACGGCGAACGATATCGAGCCAGGATACGCGATTTTTTTTTGCCCCAATTGGCTGAGTTGATCTTGGTTGACATGTGGTTTCATCAGGACGGTGCAACATGCCACACTGCTTGTGAAACAATGGATATGTTGAGGGATGAATTTGGTGAGCAGCTTAACTCTCGATTTGGTCCTGTGAGTTGAACCGAAAGATCTTACGATTTAACGCCTCTTGATTATTTCTTGTGGGGTTATGTGAAGTCGTTAGTCTATGCGGACAAGCCGAATACCATTGAAACCCTACAGGATAACATAACACGCGTTATTCGTGGAATACAGGCCAAAATGCTCGAAAAAGTGACGAAAAATTGGACCTTCCGAATGGACATTTTGAGACGGAGCCGTGGACAACATTTACATGAAATTATCTTTAAAAGCTAAATAGCAAAAGCCAATTTATCGATTCCAATAAGAAAATGTAATATATGACGCAAATTTGAGTGGTTTATTCGATTTTCAAAAAAAAAAACTACGATTAAAAAATCACCCTATAGTATAAATGGTTATTAGTATTTTCATGTTGAATGGACTTTAATTTTTTCCTATCCAAATCATAACCTAAATGCGTTTTTTTAAAGGGCATGCCGTTACCAATCTTTCATGGACGCATACATTTCTCTACCGGTAGAACATGCAAAATTTAATATTCATAACTCTAATAGTTCACAAGATATGGTCCTTTAAAACTGTGCCCCTCTTCGAATCATAATCTAACATAATGCATGACAGACAAATGACAAATACGATTAAAAAATCACCCTTTATGTACTTTCTTTTTAGATACGTGGCTGCATTGAAGCTCGAACCCATGATTGTATGCAATGCAGCTGCGTGTAATGACCATCAGACCACCATCGAACGGCGTTTTCTGATTTCGCCTCATTATATTTTTCTAAGTTTACAGATTAGACTTGGAAAAACTGTTTGCAATTTAAAAATAACTATAATTATCCAAAAAAGAACATCGATCTCTAAATCTCAACACAAAATCTTAACACAAAAAAATCAAATCTATTTCATACTTCATATTTCTTTCAGTGTAGTAATGTAAATAGTTTTCAGGCTGTACAAAAATACGCCAATATATACATATATATAAAGATCACATTTAGATTCATTATGTTAATTATTTTCAGAACTTTTACACATATTTTCTTCTTCTTTTGTCAATTTTAGCGCACCCCTAAATCTAACAATAGAAATTACCACAAATTCTCGGGGGACGGAAGTTCATGATTTATTGCAGTCTTGAAAGTCTTGCTAGAGAATATTACTTTGGTTGTTGTTGTACATATAGATTGCTTTCGACTTAAATTGCATCAATTACCATCAGAAAATAAGTGAAAGTTGTTTTTATTTTTTCATTTGTTTTCATGTGATTGAATGTTTGAGAAACAAAAAAAATTAAGAATTTTTATTGTACTTTTAAGTGGCGCACAATTTGATCTTTAGCTTTTGATAATTTGTACAATAACAAAATTATATTTTAATTTGAGGTCTACAACACCTCAAGGGGAAAAAATTTACATACATTCATTACATGATGTTTGATATACGTAAACGCGAGGAAGGTGGAAGGACATATCAATAGCCCAGCAAATTCTTTTTGAATGACTCCCACTTTTTTCTTTTGCTAAGTAGAGAACAGACGAAGGAAAATAATTATACGCTCAGGAAGCAATTGCAATATGCAAAGAACGTTAACGATTTCATTACAAAACCTTAAGCAAAATTCATCTCCATATTATGATGGTATTTCAAACAGTGTCATATCTGAATACAATGAAATAATAATGACTATTTTGGCACATAATTTTTATAAGATGCTGGGAACAACAATTTATTCGGAAACCCGGAAAGATAGGTAAAATTGTGTCAATACCTAAAATTGAGAATTCAAAATGCAGGGTGACGCATAAATCAACCGTCAACTGTCAATGTTAACCGTTATTTAAGAAAGTTGAAAGAGTTTTTTTCCACCCAGGATTGCGCCCAAGATGTATCCTTTTCCAACAGTATTTGCTTTCACAGCAAGGTGGTGCAACTGCACACACATAGTCAGGCCGGTTATGCCGGAGCCCCAACAAAAATTCACTAAACTATTTAATATCCAGAAACTCCACTTTCATCCGGAATATTGCACAAAATGAAGTATATTTTGCATATATATTTTGATCGCTCATATGTCAATCACATCCCAGCAAAGAAGTGCTGCCAAAGAAGCAAATATTCATGACAACTTGTAATGGGAAAGTGCTGAATGAACATAGGCCTGTCATAGGAGAGAAGCACTATTTTATGATGTCTCCTCCCTATATATTTACAAGTGATTTGGATGTAATCAAATTTCAAATCTTTGGTTACAAAGAATTGCTTTTTATTCCATTATTTTTACCATAAAAAAAAATTAGAAAGCACTTGAAGGCCACTGAATTAGAAGCGCCTAATGTGTTGCACTGTCAAAGCTTATATACCCCCTACCATGGACTACAGCCCTTAGTACTGGAGACAGACATTCTTAGCGACATAGAAATGTATACGCTTTATTTGATCTTTGAATATTTGTAATTTGTAATTTTTACAAATAGAACGACTAACTTAGCGTCAGTAGGGGAACACCCCAAGGGGGATCTGGATGATATAGATATTGTCCGACTTCAGAACTTCTTGAGGCGCTCAGGATGATTCAACGTTGAAAACTAGGGACCATCCATATCTCTAGTTTCCGTAGCACCACAATGGACTATACAGTCTAACCTAACTTAGCGTATCGGGCATCATATATAGAAGGGTAAATAAATGTTTTCCCAAACATAAATGAAACTACAACCAATGTTTTAAATACTTCACTATGATAATTTTGGAAATGGTTCAAAACTGTTGGTTCAAACCGTTGGATAAATAAATAAATATGTATGGATTGCATTTTTAGAAGTGATGAAAATGTAATTCTTTTTAAATTGCGTCCCTTTATTTTTGCTGGGTTATAATAGAAAGTCATTTGAATGAAGTATTTACGCCAAATTGAGAAACATAAAAGTGATTCAAATAATTGATTTCCTGAATTTGCGTTGCCAGGCACTAAGAATTCTTCACAACTATTTAAAAATGTTATCCTTTCCCCTTCAAATGAAATGCACAAACAAAAAGTTTTATGAACTAAATCAAAATCAATATTGTTTCTGATTTCTTTGTGGGATACATGAATCGAAACTGTTTGTAGACTCATTCAGGATGTACGAAATAGAAAGGGAGTTTGAAACAATTTTGTTATTGGAATCAGAATAGTGCAGATTTTGAATTGTAATTCTGATCCAAATCAAAGCTATTTTTGGGTTTGATTTCATTTCGGTGACGTTGGCTGGGTATGAAAGTGTGGACGACTGCTTTTTGAAATTAAATGTACCAAAGCCGCCCACTTACCTGTCCTTATCTCCGAGAGGGCACTGTCTCCATATTGTAGAAATCATATAAACAGCAAAATTCGGATTTTGGACACAAAATACAGTATATTTTAATATAAAAACAAAACATACTCATATATCAATCACTTAAAGATAGTCATTTGTAGTATTTGCGGGTAATTTATGGATTCAAATAAACGTGTATATTAAAGTCCTTGCAGTGTATGCAGAATAAAGCACACTATATATTATTTATCATTTAGATATTCGACTAATCATCGGCAATCATTACATACTGAAGTTAGTGCGAATGTGCTCCCATTATGCCTTTTACTTATATCAGTCAATAATATGCATTTATAAATTGTGTATCGGAAGAGTATCGGATATCACACGATCAATTTTCGTTTCATCAAAAATCAGTCAGTTTTCAATACTACAAATTGACGCTATATAAAGACTGCACTTTGCGGGTTGCAGATTACAAAAGAACGTATTGTATATATTGGTGTCTTTGAATTTAACAAATTTAAATTGTCCAAATTATTAAGACAAATAAATACAATATCAATTTTTAAAAGAAATCTAAAAAGTATACTTAAAACGTAATCTCCAGATGTTTCTAAAAAATTAGTTTATTTCAGATTTATGCAAGCTGAAAATGTGCGTAGTTTAAAAAATTACAAAACTTACAGATATAATTGTAACTTCTTGTACTTAACATGATGTAAAATTATTGTCATCATGTCTCAACAGTGTCTTTATGGCACTGAGGCCATATTTTCATACGATTGTACAGAAAAAGAATTATAAAACTAATATAAACAAACAAAATTTATTGCGGCTTCTTTCTTCAACAAAATCACGTATAAAATCGAGTGTAACTGAAACACTGACAGCATATTGATGTGCTCGTATAATTTGACACAGGCGATTGCCTCAGTACTGCCAACTTAGAAAAAAAAGGACTTCTGTGATTAGACATACGCGGAAAAAACTTAAAACTGATCTGTGTGAATAGTGGATTTACCAATTGTAAAGCCACTATCAATGATGATGGCCGTGAAGATCATTCAAGTAGAACACGAAAATCAGGTATTTTTCCTCACGTAACACTGTCAGCTGTTAAATACCTGTCATCTGAAGTGTTATTTATTTAGGTTAGGTTTACCATTTACGAATATGAACCATTTAATGACCAAAGAATGCGTAAAAGTAGTTAAAACTTACTACAAAAGTTGTGATTCAAACGTAGGCACTTTTTATATATTACGGGGTGATTATGAAGACTATCATAATCGAGCTACTGTGCAAGGAATTGGCAAGATTATAAAGAAATTTCGAAAGACTGGATCAGTCCTCTGCATCATCGCAATGTACGCACTGCCGAAAATATCGCTTCTGCTAGTGAAAGTATGGCGGATAATCCAAATCTGTCGATTCCACGGCATTTTCAGCAATTGGGCCTATCTTACGTCTTATTATGGCGTATTTTGGATTTTCACCTCCATCTATATTAAGTCCAACTCACGCAACAATTAATGCCGGCTGACTATTCACAACGCCCTAGATATGCTGATTGTTGGGCACTACAGCAACAGGCTTTCAATGCTGATTTTTCGAACAAAATTTTCTTTAGCGACGAAGCTAATTTCTCACTCGGTACACAACCAACAACCAAAATTGTCGCATGTGGAGCTCCATTGCATATAGAAAGCCATTGCATCTGGAAAAGTGACTGTCTGATGATCTGTAAGGTCTGGTAGAGGTGCCAATGAGCCTTATTTTTCGAAAATGACGATTGAGGAACTGTTGCTGTCAATTCAGAACGCTATGGCTATATGATAATCACCATTTCCTGCCCTGCAATTGAGGATTAGGAATTGGGCAACATGTAGTTTCAACAAGACGATGCCACGAGCCATACAACACGACAGATTTTGGCTTTATTGCATAAGAAAGGGTAATTTCACGTTTTGGCGACATCAATTGGCCACCAAGATTATGCGATTTGATGCCGTTCGACTTTTTTTTTGGCAAATAATCGCCAAACGTTAGAGCATGTGAAAACCAACATTCGTCAAGTTATCGTCGAGATACCGCCAGAAATGTGGGAAAAAGTGGGCGAAAACTACCTCAAAAGGGTCCATTGCTGTTCTATTATTAGACACCGATTATTCGTTTCATTTCCTAACAGATCACTTTTTTTACAAGCCACATTGTTCGCTTGGTTCTTCTATTCTACTCTCTTCTCCAACACTCTTAACCAACAATTTAGTTTGTGTTTTTTTTTCTGATTTGCAATTTAATATCTTCAATTTAAAACCCTACACTATTTCCTTTTCCTCCCACGCCTTAATGACCATCAATTGCTTTCAAAAGGTAACTTTCAGATTACCTTGTGGCGGCGCAGGCAGTGTTGAATTGCAGGTCCTAAAATATATAAATTTCAAGAATGCTATTTCCATCGGCACAATATGAAAATTAAAGATTTACCATAAACGATAACAACGAGAATTTACAAGTTTAAACGGAAATTAAGAAAAAAAAGCGAACATAAACTTACCTGCTAATTCCTCCTCTGTGAAGGGTTTCTTTTTAACAGACTGCAGGACACAAGAAAAGAGAACAAAAGGTTTATACTATTAGTAATGTGTGATAAACAATGTAAAAGCTATTTTAAAATATTAATACAAGTTAGCAGCCATAATCTTGTGACGATTATCGTAGCCGGTATTATATGGATTTGTACGAAAAGGACAAAATAACATTATGTGTTTAACATTTGTGGCATGGCCGAAACATCTTTCGGCTGGAAGGGTTCCCAATACATGGCAAACATTAGCAATTAAGTTACAAACTTTAGAGAATATTGGCCAAATTTGCTTTAGGTTAAACGTAGTTTGCACTGAGTTACCTGTAGTAGAACAATGTACTACAATGTATTAAATATATAGAAAACTAAAAAAATTTGACAAACTTATTTGTCACAAACTGGACTTTGTGCAGTTGTAATTCAGAAAGTTAATAAGATTAGAATTAAAATTAGATTTTTAATTAGAATTTCTGAATTTTACTTGATTTTAATTAAATTAAAATCAATTTAAATTCAATTTATCCCCAGTAAAGATAGAGCATCCGGGGAAGTTAGAAACATCCGCTGGTTGTGCTCTAGAAGTGGTGAAAAAATGGAAAATCATCGATTAAGTTAACATGGGCTTGTCATAGGAGGGAAGGTGTTATTTTTTTGCATCTTTTCATGCCTTTTTTTAATCACATTCAATTAATATCAATCTAAATTCAATTTATCCCCAGTAAAAAAAGATCATCCGAGGAATTTAAAAAGATCCGGTGATCGTGATCAAAGGTGGTGAAACAATGGATAATTGTCGATTAAGTTAACATGGACTTATCATAGAAGGGAAGGTATTGTTCTTGTTTGTAACTTTTCACTGCCTTTTTTTAAATTAAATTCAATAAGAATCAACTTAAATTCGATGTATCCCCAGTAAAGAAAGAGCATTCGGAGAATTTAAAAACATCCGCTGATCGTGCTCTAACAGTGGTGAAATAATGAATAATCATCGATTAAGTTAACATGGGCTTGTCATAGGGGGAAAGATGTTGTCTTTGTTTGCAACTTTTCATGCCTTTTTTTCATTACATTCTATTAATATCATAGGAGGGAAGGAGTTGTTTTTTGCACATTTTCACTGCCTTTTTTTTTAAATTATATTCAATTAATATCAATCTAAATTCAATTTACCCCCAGTCAAGAAAGAGCATTCGAGGAAGTTAAAAACATCCGCTGGTCATGCTATAGAAGTGGTGAAAAATGGAAAATCATCGATTAAGTTAACATGGGCTTGTCATAGGAGGGAAGGAGTTGTTTTTTGCACATTTTCACTGCCTTTTCACCTGATACCCTACAGCAGTGATGAAAACTCTTTAGATTATTTTTATGACAATTTTCAGCTTTTAATCAGAATTCATATAATTAATTATTTTTAACTTATTAATGAACATACGTTTTAAACGCATGTTAAAAACTTTTAAATTTTTGCATTGGAAACAGAAAGAAAAATAAAAATTTTTCATATTCTTATTTAGCAATGTGACTTCTGGCACCAGGGACACTATTTTAAGTCGAATAAAGTGAATCAGCAAGAATAGTGGCGCGCTCCGAAGTTAATACTGAAATTTAACAATTTGGCATGCTTGTTTCGGAGAATACTTTGAAGATGATGACAAGGAATTAGAATAGTCAAAGATTTATTGAAAAATTTTTCTTTATTCTTTATTTGTTCCTTTTTAATGTTTCTAAAAAAAAAGAAAGAAAATTCCTTTCTACAATCTTAGGTTATTATAATAGCATAAATATCTTAAATGAGAGTGCGAGTAACTTTAACTTCAGGCATATCACGCAAAGTGAAGTAGCTGAAAGCATCAGATCAAATGATACTTGATCGAGTTGTATTGACCAAAAATTTCTTAACATTTAACGCCCATAAACGGATATATTCAATTCTATTATTATGGAATCTTGCTTCCTTTGAGCTTGAAAACATGCAAAAATTATGCCTAAAACTGGAACTGACCAGTTGCGATTCTGTTATATCTGTTGAAAATATTTGAGAAAATCTATATATACAAAATTGTTGCGTTACTAATTGACTGACTGACTGACTGATCATCGCACAGGCCAAACGACTAAAGCTAGAATCACGAAAATTGGAGTATATATTAGGTGCGCAACTAAGTTCCCGCTGTTTGCCAATAGATGGCGCCAACTGTAAGTGATAGTCGATTCTGCCATAACCTAAATGTCATGAGCCAAGCTTACCACGACATACCACCTCGACACAATAGTGATTTTCTTTTGACGTCATATTCTTTTAGTTATGTGAATACGAATATGTATGATTTTGTGCCAAATAATCGTCATATGCGGGAAGTATTGATTTTCTTCTTTCAATCGAAGAAAACGGCAGCTGAAACGCAACGAGAGCCTTGAAACGTTTACGGAGATGCTGCTTCAAGTGAAACAATGTGTTGAGATTGGTTCCGTCGCTTTAAAGACGGTGGTGATTTTGATGTTGACGAAAGTTCGCTTGAAGGAAGGCGAAAAACCTTCGAAAATACTGAATTGACGGCATTGCTTGATGAGGCTCCATATCAAACGCAAGTAAAGCTTGCTTCAGTATTAGGAGTTACCCGCCTAACCAATTTCAAGCGATTACATGCGTTGGGAACGATTCAAAAGCAAGGAATTTCAGTTCCTTATGAGTTGAGGTCAAAGGACTTTGAGCGTCGTTTTTTCGCCTGTGAACAACTGCTTCAGCGACAAAAAAGGAAAGGTTTTCTTCATCGTATTGTAACGAGTGATGAAACATGGATTCATTACAACAATCCAAAGAAAAGAAAGTCATGGGGGCTGACCGGTCATGCTTCTACGTAGTCGCTTCGGTTGAATATTTACGCTGCGACGGTTATGCTCTGTATTTGGTGGGACCTGGTAGTTGTTATTTATTATGAGCTGTTGAAACCAAGCGAAACCATCACTGGGAATCGGTATCGACTTTAATTAATGCGAGTAAGGCGAGCTCCGTGCGGGAAACGGCCACAATATGCGGAAATGTGATTCTTCAGCATGACAACGCTCGGCTTCATGTAGCCAAGCATGTTAAAACCTACCTGGAAACGCTCAAATAAGAAGTTTTACCCTATCCACCATATTTTGCGGATATTGTGCCGTCCAACTATAACTTGTTCCGTTCGATCGCACACGGTCTGGCTGACCACCAGTTCCACTCACATGACGACATCAAGAAATGGCTAGATTCGTGGATAGCCTCAAAAGATGAACAGTTTCATCATGACGGAATTAGAGCTTTGCCAGAAATATGGAGAAAAGTAGCAGCTAGCGATGGGCAATACTTTCAATGAATCATTTGTAAACATGTTTTCATAATAAAGTTGCATTATTATAAAAGAAACAGCGATAACTTAGTTGGCCACCAATAATATATAATATAAGTAAGTCATAATAAGCTCTTATCGAATAAATTTTTTCTAATAAATGTAATACATATTTGGGATCAGCTGCAATCCAAGTAATAACCAATTACAGGCAATACAATTTTGAATTATTGAAACCTTTCCAATAAAATAGTTTCTTTCGAACGTAGCTCCATTACGTTCATAATAATTTTATAATTTTGTTAATTTATACTCATCTGCAAACTCAATATTTGTATTGAGAAATTTACTTTTTACAGGGTTGCCCATATTCGACGGACCCATGTTTTTAAAAAAAAAATCAAAGAAAAAAATAAAAATTTGGCGGTTGGCAATCTTATTCATTTAATTTGTTCCAAGTAGATTTGTTTACATCAATTTTTGAATATGATATCTCTCAAATGGCCGCCTCTGGCGTTGATGGCGTATTGTGCCCTTTTTGCAGCATTTTCCATCGTTTTCGCCAACATTTCGGCCGGAATAGCGGCTATTTCTTCACGAATGTTGTCCTTGAGCTCTTCTACGGTCCTTGGCTTGTTAACGTAAACCTTTGACTTCAAATGTCCCCACAAGAAGAAGTCAGCGGGCGTCAAATCGGGCGAACGCGGTGGCCAGTCCAAATCACCACTTTTCGACATCAAACGGCCCGGAAACAAATTCTTCAGAAAATCGATTGTTATGCGACTTGTGTGCGGTGGAGCGCCGTCTTGTTGAAACCAGAACTGCCTCATACGCTTTCGACGAATAATTGGCATCACAAAATTGGTCATCATGTCGCGATAACGCTCCTGGTTGATGGTAACAGCATGGCCATTTTCGTTTTGGAAGAAAAACGGCCCAATGACCGTTTTCGCATTAACGCCGCACCAAACTGTGACTTTTTCGTCATGAAGAGGCAATTCTTGAATCTCCTGAGGATTTTCAGTGGCGTAAATACGGCAATTTTGCTTATTTGCGGTCCCATTCAATGTGAAATGGGCTTCATCGGACATGATAATTTTGTTCCAAAATTGCTCGTCATCATCGGCCATTTCGATGACTCGTTGGGCCCATTCCAATCGACGAGGCTTGTCCGCAGGCAACAATCTTTGCGTCAATTGAATTTTGTACGGGAACAAATGCAAATCAACGCGAATAATCCGTTGTAAAGTGGACCGAGCCATGCCCAACTGCTGAGAACGGCGTTTTTGGGATGTTCTTGGGGACCTCTCAACACTGGCTCGTACGGCAGCGATATTTTCGGCCGATCGCCTTGGTCGACTTTTATTTGGCCTCTTCGGATTAGAAAGAGCCTCACCAGTCGAAAATTTTTCGTATAAACGCTTAATGGTGTTCTTAGAAGGCGCACTTCTCACATTTTTTAATATTTTAAAAGCACGTTGAGTTTTCACAATTGACTTCTTCTGTTGAATGTAAATTTCAACTATTTCAGAGCGCTCGCGTGGCGTGTATTGTTCCATGGTAAAAATCTGCTTGGACTGACGCTTCAAACGCGGCATGTCATTAAGCGATCTGACATCTCTGTCAAAAGTTATGGCGTTGCCAGATGGGTCCGTCGAATATGGGCAACCCTGTATATATAGCTCTTAATGAAATTTAGAATCTTTACCACAATTTTGAAATTTAGACAAAAGAGTTCATTGACTACTAAAACCGCTGAGTATAATTTAAAAATTTATCAAGATTAGATCATTCGGAGAAATACGTATATCACAATCCCATTTCAAAGATTTTTCATATAAAAATAGATATGCTTCTGAATGTACCACCGTGCATTGTCTGAGGTCTTAAATTTACGAAGCTGCCGGTTTTGTCGAAATAACTAACATATTTCGAAAATTCTTTTTCATCAGATGCTGCTCTACAAGTTTTCAATGTAAGTGCGTCAGAGTTTAAGCAATATTTTAAACGATGAATTTATAATATCACATCTTCTTCACTATCCCCATATAAGGTTCCCAAGATCTGTGACCTGTTCCCATAAGCTTGAGATTTCAAACAAATACGAGGAATCAAGTGAAATGCCAAGGATTCGTTTTATATTTTCTCATTTATTATTTCCCCATCGCATATGCAATAGACTTGAGGCTGAGTATAACTTAGGCTATAAAAGAAGTTTAATGAGGGCTCCTGGTACTTACTTTTGGAGTGCGTTTCCCCAGCAATGCTGTGCCCAGCATCTGCAATGATACAAAAGAAAGATAACAAATTAAACGTTGCTAATAATCGTTATTAAACAAATATTGTCAACATAAAATATTACATTAAAAATATTTTTAATATACTTTTCAACACAATAAAACAAAGTGTTAAAAATTAAAGAAAAGTTCAATAAAGGAACCCCTTTTTTTCTAGCATACTTTTAAGCGTAAACAGTAAAAAATATATAGCTGTATTGTTGCTACAATAAATCATGTGTTGTTGCTGCTCCATACGATGTTATTGTTATTTTTATTAATTATCATGAAAATGCTTTTGATTATTATCAATAAAATTCAAATATAAAAACAACACAAACTTATCTGGCCAGATAGTGGTTTCCGGCATCGCTCAATGGCACTAAATAAAGAATTCAGAAAAAAGTGTAAAGACAAAGCAAATGTGGTAATAAAATTAATATATGTATGTATATACGAGTACGTATATAAATGAAATTTTAATTATTTATTAAATCGCTGAATGGATTTTAATGATATAGTCCTTAGAATATGGGGAATAATCTTAACATATTTCGGATTTTGTAGGATGGGTGGGTTGGTGTTAAACGAAATTTTGATCATCGAGTGAATCGATAGATGGATTTGGATGGAATTAGTACGCATATATTCGTTACGATATGGGGAATAATCTTAATATATTTCGCATTTTATACAGCAGGTGGCGCTAAATGAAATCTTGATCGACAAATGAATCGCTGGGTAGATTTTGATAGATTTTTTTTAGCGCATATAGGTATATTCCTTACAATATTGGAAACAAACTTAATATATTTTGGGGTTTGTACGGTAGGTGCCGCTAAATGCAATTTTTAATCGTCAAGTGAATCGGTGGATAAATTTGAATGAAATTTATACGCATACTAGCCGACCCGCCAAACGTTGCTTTGCCTTCAAATTTTAGCAGGAGCAGAAATAATTGCTTTTTAATTTGTGGTTTGTATAGGAGGTACCACTTCCCATTGTCCAATCCCGCCCATATTTGCAGCAGCACTTAAGATATGTACACCAAACCGATGTACCAACTTTTGTTCAAATACCGTAAACAGGAGCAGAAATATTGGATATTTAATTTATGGTTTGTATGGGAGGTACCACGCCCCATTGTCCAATCCCGCCCATATTTGCAGTAGCACTTAAGATATGTACACCAAACCTACGCACCAAATTTTGTTCAAATACCGTAAGCAGGAGCAGAAATAATTGATTTTTAATTTTTTGTTTATATGGGAGGTACCACGCCCCTTTGTCCAATTGGACCGAATTGTAAATCTAAACCATCCCGGGCACCAACCAGACGCATATACAAAAATTTATGCAAAGCGGTCCAGCCGTTTAGGAGGAGTTCACTGACAACGCCCGTACAGTAGAATTATATATACAGGGTGGGCCATAAGGGTGTTGGCGGTTTAAATATTCAATTAACAAAAAACTACGAAACATAAAAAAAATATATTTGTATTTTTAAAAAGTAGAAGCATGGGAATTTTTAAGACTTAAAAATAATGTTGTCCAAATGGCTTCCCTCGGCTGCTTGACACTCTTGGAACCGAAGTCGCAAATTTTGGAAAACTCGTTGAAAAGTTGTTCTCGGTATTTTGTTACTTTCCTGAATAATGTTCCTCTTCAACTGCTCTAAATTGGTCGGATTATTCTCGTAGATTACCGATTTGAGGTAGCCCCATAGAAAATAATCGCATGAAGAGAGATCGGGGCTACGTGGGGGCCATTCAATATCCCCCCTTTCCGAAGGGGGGGGGGAGTTTTCCTGAGTTTTCCAGGAAAAACATTTTTCAGCAGCTCTATGGATACCCTAGCCGTATGACATGTGGCCCCATTATGTTGAAACCACATCCTCGAGGTATTGCCTTGAAGTTCTTGCAAAGCTGGCACCAAAAAGTCTGCCAGTTGTTGCAATAATTGTTCGCTCTAACCGTCATCGCATGCCCACTTTCACGCCCTCACACGCTCCACAATGTCGGCTGATCTTGCAGAAACTGGGCGACCACGAATCGTAATTGGTACTGTTGAGCCGGTTGTTTTGAACATTCTGATCCATTTTCGTATCACATTGGCGCTTGGAACTTCACTTAAATCGTGTAAACCGTTTTCATGCCGATACAAACGTCGTGCAGTAATCACTGATTTATTGTTTTCGTAATACGCTCGGACACAAAATGCACGCTGCACTCCCGTGTACGGCTCCATGGCGACTAAATTTCCAGGAAACGGCGCAGCGAACAACATATCCCCCCGCCACCCCGCGCCACGCGTTACCGAGAAATTGAAGAATTAAATCGCCAATACTCATATGGCTCACCCTGTATAAAGAAAAAGATTTAAATACTTGTACTCAATTGAGGTAAAAGAAACATACTTGATTTGCACTCAGAAAGACTTAGTGCAAGCATATTTTTCCACTTATTTTAGTAAACATTTTATTTAAAAAGAGTATAATTTCCTTAATTATTTGGTAAATATTCGCAAAATGTTCACTTTATGTTAGTAATTTTTTTCTTTAGTTCTAGGAACTTCAGAACTTAATTTAAGGAAAAATGGAATTTATGTCAACAAATTTGTAAATTTTTCTCCCTATTACATTTTTTCCGTCGTTAGTTTCAGTACATTTCCTTGTCTTTGAGTTCCAAATTTCGTTGAGTTGCCTTTGAATTAGTAAATATTTTCTTAATTTGATGAAATTCCAAAGCTGGGCTTCCTTGTTCGGCTGCTTTATTTTAACAACAAGAAACACAAGATTCAGTTACTTTCGGTGATCCGTTTAAGTACGCACGTCCTTAACAGAGTCCAAATATTGTAAAAGCAAAGAACTTTTTAGAACAGTCAAGTACATACACATATGGACAAAATATTAAGTGCACTTTTCATTTTCTCTTCAAAGGCTCGTAGACGAAAATTTATTTAAGTTAAAAAAAATGGTTATAACCTTAGAAATAAAACAATAACCTAAACAATAACAAAAAACAAAAATTAAATTCAAAAAGTAAGAAATTAATCAAAAAACATTGGGCAAAATAATAAGTACATTTATTTAAAATAAGCAAAAAAGTAAAAAAAACAAGCTATTTCTGCTAAATTAGTTAAGTTTCATTAAAAGCCGGTATATCCACCTTTATTTTCAATTATTTTGTTGACTCTTTTTAGTATGCTGACAATAAGCTTCGTGCAGGTTTCTACTGATATTCTATACCAAGTTTTTTGAACAAAATTCCATTCCAATTCTTTATTTCAACTCTCCCCAAAGATTTTCGATTGGATTTAAGAAGGACAACAAGAAGGACAACATTATTATCTTGGAACCATTCCCTTACCAACTTAGAAGTATGCTTCGGATCGTTATCCTGCTGGAATGTCCATCTAAGAGGCATACTTTCCGCAGCATAGTTCAACATCGTATTTTCTAAAATATCTTTGCAGTGGAATCTGATCATAGTGTCGGTAATTCAATGTATTGGACCGACACCATATCACGAGAAACAACCCCAGACCATAATATTGCCGCCCCCGTGCTTGACCGTCTTCTTTGTCAAGCGAACATGGAATTCCTTATCCTTAAAGCGTCAAACATTCCGGGCACAGTCGTTTCCAAATACATTAATTTTTGTTTTATCGCTCCTCAAAATGTTTCGCTATTTTTTTCACAATTGGAATAACTTCTCGCAAACGCCAATCTAGCCTTTAAATTTTTTTGTCTAAGCAAGAGGAATTCTTCTGGCTATCCGTCCTGGTAAATGTGCTTCTTATAGTCTACGACGAACCGTTCGCGATGAAATTACATTTCCAATTTCTGCTGAAATCGCTTTGAAGGCACAAATGGGTCCTTCTTCGCAAGTGTTACAATACGGATATCTGTTGTTTTTGAAGTTTTTTTGGGTTTTCCGCGTGTTTCGACGGGCTTTTTATGCTTTAAAGCATTTCGAACAAAAAATAGCGACCGATTCATAGTTTCTGCTATAGAACGAAGACTTTGGCCACTTTCTCTTAGTCTTGAAACAATTTTTCTCTCCTCCGGAGAACAAAGGCTTTTTCGACTCTTGCCTAATTTTTTTTAACAAAATATTTTTTTATGAATAAAGATAAACAACAGTAAAACAACTATCCTTTCCAAGACTAGAGCAGACTGTGAAAATATTAAAGAATTAAGCAATGTATTTATTATTTTGATCAAGTACTGAAATCACACCTGAACAAAACTAACTCACAATGAAAACAACGGGGAAGTCACAGTCTTGGTTTTACTTTTAAAGACATTACCATATTAAAGTTATTTAAATAAAAAAGAATTGATATGTTTACTTTCCGTTTAAGTGACTAAAATTAAACATAAAGCAAAAATAAGCAGGTATACTTATTTTTTCGACCACATGTGTACATCCTACAAGCCTTCAAAAGATGAGAGAATTTGAGAATAAAGGTATTTCGTTCTCCCAGAGAGTGCGTACATAACGGTGGTTTTTAAAGATACGGTCTAAGTGTACATCACCTTAAGTTAAATATAGGGTGGCGCATAAGTAACGTTAAGATTTGATCAGTGAATACATTTTTTGTTTAAGTCTTTTATTTTGTCTCTTTACAGAATTAACTAAATAATACTTGGGAAATTTATGATGGAAAGACTAAGCACAGAACAAAGAGTCAAAGTTGTTCAATTTTACTCTGAAAGTCAGCATTCGAGTATTCAGACACAAAGATTATATCGAAATTTCTTTCTTGTTCGAACTCCAACAATTTATTGATTGGTTCAGCGTTTTTTATGGTTGATATTCATATGAAATATCATCCAAATTTGTATGAACAACAAAAATTTTCAATTTTTCCCCTTTTCTTCGACTATAAAGCTGCCTGCGGCAGTAGGGTAGGGCAAACATTTGAAGAAACCATGGCCGTTTGGCATCACTACGAAGGTTATATAAGTTTTTAGCATGACTCTGACCTGCACAAAGTTTTCAGTAAAGGCAAATAGAAATCTTAATGAGTCTCTTTACGTCAAACGAGGTTTCATACAGATGTGTGAATTATCATTAGAATTTTGGAAAAGAATATGTTGAAAATAGCAGCAAATACGAACGGTAATTGCTGATAAGTAAATGGTCATTAAAAAAAATAATAAACCAAATTCATATTTAAATACGAACAAATAAATCCACAAACAGATATAACTTAATTTCATAACAATGGCTTAGCATGCCAGCATAAAATTAAGGGCATCACAGCGTGTCACTTTATGACACGAAACTAAGTTCCCGCTGTTTGCCAATAGATGGCGCCAGCTGTAAGTTCTAGTTGATTCTGCCATAACCTAAAAGTCATCAGCCAAGTTTAGGCATATGGTAAACATACCGCCTCGACAAAATAATGCTTTTTCTTTTGACGTCATATTCTTTTGGTTGTATGAATACTTGTATGTATGATTTTGTGCCAAATAGTCGTCATATGCGGGAAGTATTGATTTTTCTCCTTTCAATCGAAGAAAACGGCAGCTGAAGCTCATCGAGAGCTTCAAAACTGCTGCTTCAAGTGAAAGAACGTGTCGAGATTGATTTCGTCGCCTAAAAGAGGGTGATTTTGATGTTAACGACCGTTCGCATAAAGGAAGACGAAAAACCTTCATAGACACTGAGTTCAGGGCACTGCTTGATGGGAATCCGTGTCAAACGCAGGTAGAGCCTGTTTCAGAATTAGTAGTTACCCGCCAAGCTATTTCCAAGCGATTTCATGCTTTGGGAATGATTCAAAAGCAAGAAACTTCGATTCCTTATGAGTTGAGGTCAAAGGACTTTGAGCGTCGGTTTTTCGCCTACGAACAACTGCTTCAGCGACGGAAAAGGAAGGATTTTCTTCGTCGTATTGTAACGGGTGATGAAAAATGGGTTCATTACAGCAATCCAAAGAAACGAAAGTCAAGGGCGCGGCCCAGTCATGCTTCTACGTCGTCGTTTCGGCTGAATATTCATGCTGTGAAGGTTATGCTCTGTATTTGATGCGACCTGAGCGGTGTTATTTATTACGAGCTGTTGAAACGAAGCGAAACCATCCCTGGGGATCGGTATCGACTACAATTTATTTGATTGAGCCGAGCTCTGCGCGGGAAACGCCCACAATACGCGGGGAGGCACGAAAAAGCGGTTTTACAGCATGACAGCACTCGGTTTTACGTAGCCAAGCCCGTTGAAATCAACCTGGTACCGACGAAATGAGAAATCTTACTCCATCCGCCATATTATCCAGATATTGCGCCGTCTGATTATCACTTGTTCCGTTGAACCGTGTGCCAGGTTTGGCTGACCGGCAGTTCCACTCATATGACGACATCAAGGAATGGCTAGATTCGTGGATAGCCTCAAAAGATGAACAGTTTTACCGTGACGGAATTTGAGATTTGACAGAAAGATGGGAAAAAGTAGTTGCTAGCAATGGGCAAAACTTTCAATGAATCATTTGCAAACATGTTTTCATAATGAAGTAACATTTTTATATATATAAAAAAAAAATTAAAAAAATAGCGAGAACTTAGTTACTCCCCTTAAATTCTAAAATTATATAAGATTCAAACTATTCAACATGAATTTAAAATTTTAATATAAGCTAAAAATCAAAACACATCATCCATCAAATGCTAAAACATTTTGCAATTTTTTATATGAAAATGGAAATATGAAATGGAAATGAAAAAACGATTTGCGTACAAACAACAAATCTATTTATATTTGCAACAATAATTGCACGTTCATCTTGATAATCTGAGAGAATCTTATGGGAAATCCGGGTGCTACAGACAGACAATGGATGTGCACCAGTGTGTGACTAGAAAGGCAAAGCAAAATGACATATTACGATATGAAACTAAAAGGCAAATGTATATACAGGGCGAATTAATATACATCTACCACCCACTTGTTAAATTTATATAGTGTACATATATTTCTATTGCCAAATTCTAATAAAAACACATGACGATTATAATGACATTGATTTATTGTGAAATTATTTTTATGCTTTTTGTTTTTAAAATAACAAAGTTTGTCACATCAACAACATCGTTGCCATCCGCATCATCAATTGTGCGGCTAACAAATCTTAAGTATGGAAGTGATTTATTTCTTAACGTTTCGAAGGATAGTTTAATTGCAAATTTATTAGCTAAATAGGACATAAATCTTAATGTTAACGCGAATGTTAGTGCACTAGCAAAGGTAATTATTTAATTAATTAACCAAATATTCGATCGATGAAATATACATTTAAAGTAAGTACAAACTGCATGTAGCAACATTAAACATTGGTAAAATTAGCATTAAGCATTACAATTTGGCAAAGATCGGACAACATTTTCTGCCCCTACTTTGAGAGCAAAATATAAATTTAGTAGATGCTTCAACAATGACAACTTCGTTTTTTGCCCGCCCTTTTGCTTCATCCAGACATTTCATATAAAGACCTTTCATTTATTGTACAAAAATAGAATCTACTTGAAGTTCACTAGTAAGGGTGTCCCAACAAGAACGCAAGATTTAAATTTTAAATAAAACACAAGATATTTAAAAAAAAATCGTGAAACTTTATTATATCGTAAAGTAGACAGGATGAGGTTATGTATGGAACAACACATCGGACAGATGGCCGCCGCGGCTTTGCTGGCACACACGCGATCTTTTAATGAAATTTCCAATGACCGTTTTGCATAAATGCTGCGGTATTTCATTAATGCAGCGACCAATTTCCTCTTTTAAGACTTTCGTCGTCGTCGGCTTATTCGTGTAAACCATCGACTTCAAAAAACCCCAAAGAAAAAAGTCTAATGGTGTTAAATCGCACGATCTAGGCGGCCAATTCTGGTCTCCAAAACGCGAAATAACACGAATGTGAAATGACTGATGCACCAATTGAATTGTTTCTCTGGCTCTATGACATGTGGCGCCGTTTTGTTGAAACCACATGCCCTCCACATTCATTTCTTCAATTCTAGGCACGAAAAAACTGGTTATCATTTCACGATACCGAACACCATTGACTGTTTGCGCTTGACATGCCTCATTTTCATAAAAAAAAGGTCCAATGATTCCTCCAGCCCAAAATCCACACCACACAGTGACACGTTGAGGATGCATTTGCTTCTCGTGAATCACTCGAGGATTTTCCTCACCCCAAATGCGACAATTCTGCCTATTGACGAAGCCATCAAGATGGAAATGGGCCTCGTCACTGAAGATGATTTTATCGGCAAAATCAGCATTTTCATGTTGTCTCTCCAATACCAAATTAACGAACTCCCTTCGCTGTCCATGGTCAGCTGACTTCAGTTCCTGAGCCAATTGAACTTTGTATGCATGCTGAGCTCGGTGTCGAATTAAGGAGGATGGAGTTTGAAGGGCATCATCACGTACAGCTGCGACATTTTCGGTCGATTGACCTGGTCGAAGACGCGTTGTTGTCTTTACATCACTAACAGATCCAGTTTTGGCAAATTTATCCATTAATCTCTTTACAGTTGACTCTTTTGGAACATTATTGTAACCCCAAATTGTTCGCAATTTGCGAACTGTAGCCGCAAAACTTTCACCATTTTGGTAAAACAATTTCACAATGAGAATGCGTTGTTCATTCGTGTAGCGCTCCATTTTTACTAACCTGGTATCTTCTACTAGCGCACAGTAACAATTGTTCAAATGTCAAACAATGACACTTCGAATGGCGACAAATTTCTTTCTTTCTTGCGTTCTTGTTGGGAAACCCTTTATATTTCATTCAAACAAAACACAAATGAGAACTGTATGAACCTTTCTGAATTTCATTTTCGCACATAAAATTATGAATTTTAATAGAATTATGAAATTTTAAATTATGAATTATGAAATTTTTAACAATTATTGTGATTAGATTGTTCAAAACCGAAAACCGACTAACCGGGGGGTTTTTTTTTTTTTGTTCAAAAGCGAATGCCGGTTTTCTAAAAGTCAACATTTTCAAAAAACCGGATTAACAGCTGTTTGGGAAAATACAAGAATGTTTAAAAATGACTTCACGTTGAACAAAATAAGCTTCAAAACTGACGAAATTAATCAAAATTTTATTCCAATTCGGTCAGTACGAGGACGATCCCAAAACTAGCCGACCTAACAAAGAAGACACAAAAATGTTGGGAAAGATTTTCTTTAATTTTCAACATAATCTCCTTTTAGCTCGATACACTTTTTTCACCGATATTCAATGGCTTCTATATCCTGTTTATACTAAGAACCGTCAAAATCCTTAAAATAAGCATCAACTGCAGACTCCACCTCTTTGTTGTTGGCAAATCTTTTACCACTGAACCATTTTTTCAAGTGTGGAAATAGAAAATAGTCCGGGGGAGCTAAATCTGGCGAACAAGGGCGTGTTGTGTGATGAAGCAATTCGAACTTTAATTCATAGCAAGAACTGTCAAACTCCTTAAAATGGTCATCAACCGCAGACTTTACCTCTTCATTGTTGGCAAATCTTTTTTTTTTTTTGAAATATAAAATATTCTAAGGGAGGTAAATCTGGCGAATAAGGATGTGTGATGAAGCAATTCGAACTTTAATTCATTAATTTTTGTCATCGCTATAGTGAATGTGTCAACTGGAACATTGTGAAACAACATTGGTGAAGCAATACTTTCTTTTTCTTCTTCCATAATTTCATCATCTAAACGCTGCAATAAATTAGCATAATATTTGCCGTTGATGGTTTTTCCTTTCTGATGATAAACAATAAAAAATCTCCTGAGCATCCAAAAAAAAAAAAACCAAAAACCAGACCATAGTCTGCATATAAAACCGCCTTTGCCTTTTTGGACACGACTCGCCCATTCCACTCCACTGCTTTGACCGTTCCTTTGTGTCAGGTGTAAAGTGGTGGGCCCATGTCTTATTCATGGTTACAAATCGACGTAAAAATTCGGGTTTATTACAATGAAACATCGCCTCCATTGAAAACAAGCGCGGCACCCATCTTGCACATAGCTTTCTCATCTTCAAATCTTCGGCCAATATACGATGTGTAGCACTTTTTGAATTGCCTATAACTTCAGCTAGCTCACGCGCTTTCAAACGACGATCATCCAATACCATTTTGTGGATTTTCTTAACCGTGCCTGGCGTGGACACCTCAATTGGTCGATCACTACGGTGCTCGTCTTGACAGCTCATAGGGCTTCGTTTAAATTCTAATACCCAATATTTTACAGTCATGAATGAAGAAGCAGACTCTCCCAGAGTAGAATATAGCTTGGATTTAATATTAGATGGACTAAGACTTTTCAAATGGAAATATTGAATTACATAACGGTGACCACTTTTTTCCATGATCGTTTACTTCTGATGGCTCAAAAAAAAAAATAAATAAATAAATAAATAAATACTAAACAACGTGGCGCCTTTAAACTTAAAACATATGTTTTACAAGGTTGCCACTTTTTACCACAATAATTTTTTTTCAGACTACTGGCACCATCTATATGTCAGTTCGATTAGTTTTTGGATCGCCCTCGTATAATGAATTTAATGATGTTAGATCAATAGTTTTCCAACTGACTACAACTAAAGGAAAGGACAGATACCGAACGTTACCATCTATTTGATAAGCTGATGTCTTCAGTGTTTGGAAAATTCTTTCACACCCATAGAGACCAGAGTAAAGAACGCGACCTTAAAATCATTTTTGGAAAATTAATATTTTACACAACCTCGTAAAAGCATTTCTATTTAAGCAATGATTCACCAGCGATATATAGATATATTCAAGTCATTTCCCAAAAACTTTAACACAACAACTATTTTTATGTTGACTATACCAACACCAACTGTACAAACAACATAAAAGCCAATGATACTTAGTAGCTAATAAAAAATAATTGATTATGCGGATCTTCGCAAAGATATGACTTAACACTAATTGAACACCAGTTTCCAAAATAAAATTAACACTAGCATTGCAACAAGTCAAAAGTTGTACTATTAGCTTTCACTAAAACTTCTTTAAGAGGTACTTCAAGAATTAGAACAAGAATTAGGATTGACTGCCAAAATATCGTAGCATTTATAGGAACTCGCTGCTCATATTAAACGCCACAGTCCAAAACATTTGTCCATAAAGCCACATTTAAAAATAATCTTGAATTTTCTATAATTTTCTATAATAATCTTAATCTTTCTTACATATTGGTCTTTTAAAATATTGATCTTATTTTGAATAAAAGTCCATACCTGGTATACAAATAATATTGTTTAAGCGTCTATAAACGATTGATGACTTTTTAAAAATATTAAAATATTTGGTTATTTTGAATTTTTTGAAAATATACTCGTAATTTAAAAACTAATTTCCTGAGGAAAATTATTAGTGACGGCAGCGCAACAGATCTCGACTATTCATAATAGCTTTTCGCAAAATTTCTTAGGCCGAATATATAAATGTCGTCTCTTAAATATAGAAGTTTGAAAATTCTTATGATTGCCTTGCAAAACTAATGTTAGATTGTGTAATACCGGGTTATCCATTTGGTGATTTCAAAACCACCGGTCTGGCAAGTCTGTCAGCTGTTAAATACCTATCATTTGAAGTGTTATTTATTTAGTGAAAGTATGCGCAAAAATAGTTAAAATTTACTACAAACGTTGCGATTGCAAACGTAGGCACTTCTCGCTCATTACGAGATGATTATGGTCGTCATAATCGTCCTACTGAGCAAGAAATTGGCAAGATTATAAAGAAATTTGGAAGCTTTTGCATCATCGCAATGTACGCACTTGCCGCAAATATCGCATCTGTTAGTGAAAGTATGGCAGATAATCCGAATTTGACGATTCCATGGCATTGTCAGCAATTATGCCATTTGGATTTGCACCTCCGTCCATATAGAGTCCAATCCATGCAACAATTAAAGCCGGCTGAACATTCACAACGCTCTAAATATGCTGATTGGGTGCTGCAGTAACAGGCTTTCAATTTTTCTTTTTTCTTCTGATTTTTCGAACAAAATTTTCTTCATGAAAATGAAAAAATGAAGCTCAGTTTTCACTCGCTGGTTACATCAACAAGCAAAATTGTCGCACATGAAGCTCGGAGAACCCAGAAATGATTGTGGAAAAATCATTAGATTCGGAAAAAGTAACCATTTGGTGAACATTATGGTCTGGTGGAAGTGTCATTGAGCCGTATTTCTTCGCAAATGACGATGGAGAAACCGCTACCGGCAATTCAGAACGCTATGGCTATATAATAATCGCCTTTTCCTGCCCTGCAATTCAAGATTATGAATTGGATTATATGTGGCTTCAGCAAGACGATGCCACAAGCCACACAACACGACCAATTTTGGCTTTATTGCATAAGAAGTTTGCAGAAAGCGTATTCCTGTTAGTTAGGGAATAAGCTGAAATAATCAAAAAAATTGGTCTCAACCGTTCGCGAGGTTATAAAAGGGCACGAATTTGTGAGCAACCTCGATGTGTGGGTTCTTCACACTCTCTCACCGAGGCCTCACACTGCCTTGCGAAGCCGTCAGAAACTGTCAGAGCTTGGGTTGTAAGCTTTGCCTTACTCACCGTACTCCCCTGTCCATGTCCCATCTGACTATCTCCTATTTCGCAGTCGCCAAAGAAGTGGAAGTCATGGAGAAGACCACAGGGCCAAAAAAAGCCAAGCCAAAAATTCAAAGGAAAAGGAATGATGTTAAGCATTTGGTGTGATTAAGTTGGTGTTGTATATCCTCAAACCAAATAAAACCATTAAAGGGACGGTCTTCCAAACACAATTAACGATATTGATTCGAACTGTCAAAGAGAAAATATACCCGCCTTGATTAAAAATTATTATTTAACATGACAATGCGCGCCCACACGCTGCGACGGCGATCAAAGCCAACATAGAAACCCTCAATTGGAAAATTCTACCCCAGTCACCGTACTCAATAGGCTTTGTTCTTTCCAGTTATCGGTACATGGTCCGTTTGAGAAGCGATTGTGCCGATTCCTGGATAGTCCCTAAAGTCGAAGCTTTCTATGGACGCAATATTTATACGCTGCCAGAAAGACGGGGAAAAATAGTAGCAACGATATTTTAAATATTTCTCTTCAGAATAAATGGCAACTTTTCAAAAAAAAAAAAACAGAATAACATGAAAATTGCAAAGATTTTACGGAAGAAAATTAAAAATGTTTAAGCGTAAAATTATTAGTGTACAGAGGTGGTGATAGATTGATAGAGATGATTGATATGATAACAGGGGGAGCAGCGTGGAATCCTCTAATCAATTTGATACCTCTCTCGCTGTATTTGTGGAATTAAAATGTTCTACTGTATTGTGAATTATCCAACAGCGATGATCTTAAGGAGGACCAATTTCACAGTTGGTTTCTACCAGAGAACTGAAAATTGGAACATGTAATTTGGATCATATAATTCCACAGTCATGTGAAATTATATGTAATCAAATTGATCGTGCACAAATTACAAGTGGCGATAAGTAAAAGGTGAAAATTAGAATTAGTGCCAATTCAAAGGAGATTTATTGAGGCAACGAGTTGTGCTTACCAGTTGAGATTTGATTTGTAAGTGATTTTTTCTTATTACACAAACTTTCGACAACAGTTAATTTCATATGTTACAATTCAGAATTCAGTTACATTTAGTACACATATTTTCACTCAATGGAGTTATGTAACACTTCAGGGTCAAAAATTTGCGTTCATTCACAATAATATTCTTACAAAAGCACATTTTAATGTACAAAAAAGGTTGATTTTAATATAAATTCAATGGCAAATTCAAATATGTATATAATCTTAAAATTATGGCTAAGATGTTTAGAAGTTTAGACAATTAGTTTGTTTAAAAATAATGTAAAATAATCTTATCTGGCAGAGCGAATGGGGTCTAAACGATCCTAACTTATTCTAAAAATGTTTATATAAATGGATATAACCTCACATTTCTTGATAAGTAGGACTGGCGCTATGGAATGAACCAAACGTAATGTTACCGGTATTGCAGATTTAGAGCAAATATTTAAATTCATTTCTTAAAATCAAGTATGTGAATGATTTCAATATTTACGTTATCAGCTGTCACGTCACAAACATGACTTTAAATTCAAATCGCATTTATTTCAACCGCAATATTGAAGTAATTTTTCGTTTTTATCAATGTCACAAATGATATCGTTTTCCATCTGCAGCCAGCCAAATGTTATTTTACTTTTCCATCGCAGACAAATGCAATTACTAATCCCCATTAAAATGTATATATAGAAATTTCGATTAATGAGATATTGAGTTAATCGCTAATGGTTCTACCAATTAAAATTTCCAACAATATTAACATTAATACTCATTAACATACTGTTTTGTTTAGATTAAAACAACTGAAAATGATATAAAAATAAATATTAATAAAAATCCAGTACGCATTTCGCTCGATTAGATTATGCGAGCCGTCTACGAAATTTTCACATCGAAATCAAGGGAAGAAAAGCGCTAATAAAAAGTGCAATTAATAACATTTATAAAAACATAAAATTAATTAATTAGCTCAACGCATACAGCAGACTATGTAGAAAAAAAAGAACATCAAGGCGGCTAGAAAATTGTATATTTTTCGCTGTTTTCTTTTTCTTTCTTTTTGCACAGATGACGCCAAATCGATTCTGTGACGTAGAAGATTTGTAAATTTAATTGGAATTTGTTCGATTAGGATTAGGGAAATTAAGCCTTTCAAATGTCAGTCTCTTAAGTATTTGTTGAAATTTGTGGACAAACATTTGAACATTGATTGATTTGACAACGAGAAATTATTCTGGAAATGGCCTAACATTGGACCAAAAATAAATGGAATATCTTACAATTTCTTTACATATTTTAAACAAAATTAATGCATGACGTTAAATTATAAAAGAGAGAAATTTAATTGTCTCTAAAACGCATCATTGAACTCGCTGAACAAACAAACGAACAGCTGTATTTGATCTTCTTTGCAATTCGATCAGTAATTCTTTTTGAACAGCTTTTATTCCGATTGGCTACAAAACAATATTTTGCTGTGAACGACGAGGGCTGGTATACGATATTATACTAAATTTAGTGTGACTGAGTAAAAAATACATACAAATGGATCATTCGGTGGACGTTGAACTGGTTTGGAAACCGATG
>JAHXMU010000460.1:193862-216625 GCA_019455685.1 Philornis downsi | reverse complement strand
GGAATTCTGATGGCCACTTATGTTCAACATTTTTTACATAGTCGGCGGAATTTCAAGCCGATTTCAAGCAATATTTTCGACAACTATTTTCAGATGAAAAAATTGGCGGCGTTAAATTAATTGCAAAATCAATCGTCGGCGAGATTTGCGGTTTTTCGCCGGAATTCTGATACATATGTTGAACACAGATATGTTATATCAATGAAAAACTCATAAAAATATTATCTTGTGCGTTAAAAATATCCATGGATTAGATTCTAACCACAAAGGCGTGAAACGTGTATTTATCAACAATTATAAAAATATTTCTTAAGACAAAAAAAGAAAAATAATGGATACTAATACTTTAATGCAAAACAGCGGTTGTTACAAAGTCAAGAAATTTCTGTATACTGAATACTACCATTCGTTAGATATGTGGGAAGAAAATATGGCAAGGGTTACTCTACAATGTCCTATACAGCATCTTCGTCGACAAGTAAAATGTTTCCCGGCTACGCTATAGTCACGTTCCACTGTCTGTAGCCTACACACATAAAGTGCCAAAAGTACCGACCACGAAACAACAACAAAATAATGATTTATTATAAACAAATAGGAAAAAATTGAAAAATATAATAGATTTATGAAAAAAAAAATAACAACAGATATTGCTAAAAATACCTATACACAAACATACACAGGGCCTATATGAGAGAGAGAGAGAGAGAGAGAAAGAGAGAGAGAGAGAGAGACACTGAAAATTGGTATAAATTATTAGGATGAAAAAAAAATTTTTAAATTTATCACAACAGAAACAAATTATATACGATTTTCAGTAGATTATCATGCTTGATGTAATCTAACTTGAGATGTTCGTGCCAAACAACAATATTTTAAAATGGGAAAAAATCACAATAGCAACAGTTTTAACAATGTTTAACAACATGGCGAATACATTTTTATATTCGTAAAACCGTTGACGTTTTATAGTAAAACTACGTACTTCGTGTTTCATTCCATGATTGTTTATCGTTTTTATGGGACTTTAAATTTCATAGTATTTCAACATTTTTATAAACACAAAAACGCATTTATATAGTTGAAAGAAAATCACTTTTGTTAATTTAGAATTTTCTGTATAAATAGAAAATATTGAAAATTTACTTGCACGTGCCGGTAACAATTCAGCAATTCTTTTCTACATTTATGTTCATAGATTTCATAATATACGAACTATGGGCCTTGTTTGTAGTAATTCTTTGAATATTTTAAAAAAGTTTGATCATTAAACCTTCAGTAAATGTTTATGGATACGACTCCACATGTATAAAGTTAGTTTTCCAATTAAATTCTTGCTGTCTAGAAGTAAAATTTTTATAGATTTATTTATTGAAAAAATGTAAATTCAACCTCAACTTCACCACAGAAAATACAACAGCCATACGAGGTGTGTTCCAAAAAATAAGGCGAATTTTGGTTAAAAAACGTACAAAATTTGTAATCAGCTGGGAAAAGTCCTGACTGCCTGGTATCGTAAATTCGGGAAATAAATTATTTGAAATTTCATACGGAATTTGAAGTCAGACTTTTTTTCTGCCAAGGAACGAATGTATGTAAGAGTTCAGCAAGTTTACAAGTGTACAAACTTTTCACAGAAGGTAATAAATGAATGATGACGCTCGCCCTGGACGCCCCAGCACAACAACAACAACCGATGAAAATGTAGAGAAAGTGAAGAAAATTATTATGGAGAATCGTCGTATCACAAGAAGAGAAGTTACTGAGGATGTCGGCATATCGGTTGGCTCATACCATGCAATCTTTTTGATAATTTTTGACATGAAGCGTATGGCAGCGAAGTTCGTTCCAAAATTGCTGAATTTTGACCAAAAACAACGCCGCATGAGCATCGCTCAGGAATTGTTGAATGACATCAATGATGATCCAGATTTGCTTAAAGGGGTCATAACTGGTGACGAATCACCATATATATATATGGTTATAAAATCGAAACCAAAGCCCAATCGTCCCAGTGGAAGAGTCCAGGAAAGTCAAAGCAAAAAAAAAAACACGCCAAGTTCGATCAAATGTCCAGGTTTTGCTCATTGTTTTCTTCGATTACCATGGCGGGAGTGCATCAAGAGTTCTTACCACAAGGTCGTACGATAAATAAGGAGTATTACCTTGAAGATATGCGCCGTTTGCGTGAAGCAATACGAAAAAAACCTCCGGAATTGTGAAAATACAAATTCATCATGATAATGCACCTGCTCACTCGACTTTGCTTATTATAGGTTATTTGGGCAAAAACAACACTGTTATAATGCCTCAGCCACTGTATTCAGCAGATTTGGATCCCTGCGACTTTTTCCTGTTCCCAAGATTGAAGAGACCCATGAAAGGACGGTTAAGGAGATAAAAACCGAATCGCCGAACTTGCAAAACGCTTGTCTTATTTATAACAAAACCGTTTCTCTAAAAGATCTACGGACGGGAATTATTTATTTTCATAAAAGTGATTTGCATACACTCGGGATTTCTGCAATGAATACAGTTTCTTGTTGTTTATCTATAACATTTGTCGATTTTTTTGTCAGAAATCCATTCACTATAATGACCTTGTAAGATGGTGTGTTATGGTGATGCAAAATATAAAAATTTTCTTTCGATAAATCTGCTCTCTCAAACGTCGCATAATACCCAGCTAATATTCTTTATTTACCGTTTGACCTCCTGGTGGAAATTCCGACTGCACAACACTGCGATAATCAAAGAACACTCAACATTCCCTTAAGTCTTGATCGACTTTGACGTAATTTTTTCGATTTCAGCTCAGTAAATTTGAAAATTAGCCTTATTTTTTGCATACACCTCGTAAATGATTTCGCAATTACACACTCTTTTTCATACCTGTATTTTGCCACAAAACTACGAAGAATTGGTCGATAAACTACAAAATATTTATTATTCATTTAAGTTTATTGTATCGCCTTTAAAGTAGGCGTTTTTCATAATAATTTCCTTATGCCAATTAATAAACTAATTATCAAAACATTTTTTAAATGGAAAAGATTTCAGTTCTCCACGTGAATTTTTTTTTATATTTTCTATTGACCGAAAAGGAGGTGCCGCGAAGTGATAATTTTTGTATTGGGAAAGGGAAAAAACCAACCGGAGCCATATCAGGTGAATACGATGATTGTTCGATGATATTTCTTGAGTTTTTGGGTCAGAAATTCGATCACAAGGACAGCCTTCTGATGGTAAACTTTCTGACCGTTAGAGATCATAACGTCCAAAACGTTTGTTTGGCCGGCACCAGAAGTATTACCAACTATAAACAATATAATTTGGTCAACTTTGATTTTTTTAATTAAAAACTTCAATATATCGTAAAAAATTTGAAAATTTTAAGAATAAAAAATACTACACTTAAGAATAAAATATGGTATAGCCAACTTTATCAAAAAATAATAACATCGGCTCTATCCGCGAAGGCTTCACATGCTTCACAAATGTGGCCTGGTGGTATTTTGTCACATTCTCGGTGAAGAGCAGTCTTTAAAGGCATTGACTGTCTGATATTTGTTAGTTGATTCTTTTGGTCTCTAGAATGGCCTATATGGAAAAATTCATAGGGTTTAAGTACGCAGAATATGGCGGCCATTGTTGTGAAGAAATTCTTTTCTTCCAAAAAACGTTAGTGTCCGCGGGTTTTACGGGATGCTGCCAAGTCTTGTTAAAACGTCCAATGGTTTTTATCGAATTGTTTACATGCCCAAGATAACAAAGCATTGTTTAAAATCTTTCCACTGTAGATTTATTGATATATCGGTACGTCTTGTTCAATGAAAACAAGTGGTGGACGTCCTTTGACACGTAGCAAAAAAAGTGCATCCAAAGAAGTGCATTAACACAGGGTTGTCATAGGAGGGAATCACTACTTTATGATGCCTCTTCTCTTTATATTTTCATTATTCAAAGAATTGTTTTTTTATTGTACTCGTATTATCTTGTGATTTTATACATATTAAAAGTCAGTTTCTCAAAAAAACTGGCAACACATCCTAATGGATTTGGTACTTTTTATATAAAAGAAAAACACTAGACAGGCACTGAATTAGAAGGGTACCTAATATCTGGTAGGGCCGAAGTTTATACATCCTCTACCATGATCTGCATCCTATACTATTGGGGACGAACTTTCTTAGCGACACAAAAATATACATGCTTTATTTGGCCTCTAAGTGTTTGCGGTTTTTACACATGGAATGACAAACTTAGCATATCAGCCATCATATACTTATAATCTGTAATAATCTACATTAAAAAGGCGCTTCTTAAAGCCGATTACCAAAAATAACTTCGGAGCATATTATGGTCTTTAAAAAATAGTTTTTGGAGCGCTTCATTCGAGTATAATTTGATTTAATTGCTTGGAATCATAAATGAAAATAAAATGATTTCTTTAAGCGCTTCAATTCAATAGTTTTGGAAGCGATAAATGTGTATAGATTACATATTTAGAAATGATGAATATGTGATTCATTTTGAATGACTTTCATTTTCTCGCTAGGTAGTTACAGCGGTCCAAACCATCACTGACCTAAATTGTCTTTTGATTTGTACTCTAATCATATGCGATCGTTTTGTTTGTTCACATATTGCTGAAACATAAAAATGTTTTCATCAGAAAGAACCGATTCTGTAAGCTCGCCATTAACGTCTAAGTTTTTTAACTCATTTGCTCTTGCTAGGCGAGTCATGCGCTTCTTATATTTTATTAGGGCTTCAATTGTAGTACGTGGTCAAATATACGCCTCACGTTACAAGCAGACACATTGAAATTTTTCATCTATTGAAGCAACCAAACAAATCAAACACAATTTCCATAAAATTGTTGATATTTCATCTCCATATTAGTGGGAATCTCTTAGCGAGACTTTTCTATTTTCCATTAAATTATTTTTCATTTAAACCCTCTTTTTTTGGGGTTAACTTTAAAGTGCAGCGAAATATTGCCTTGCAAGGCTAACGTCAATCAGTGAAAAAGCATTAAAATAAAGTTACAAAATAACTAAAAATGTAATGAAGATGATTCATAACGAAAAATACAGAGTAATTCATTTAGTGTTTTCAAAACCATCAGTCTGGTAAGGCTGTCAGCTGTTAAATACCTGTCATCTGAAGCGTTATTTATTTAATGAAAGGTTTGCCATTTACGAATATGGATCGTTTAACAACCGAAGAATACGCGAAAATAGTGATTCAACCCGACCGATTTTGGCTCTATTGCAAGTTTCCAGAAAGCGTAGCTTCACATTTTGGCAACGTCAAGATCAAGCGATTTGAAGCCTTTAGACTTTTGATCTGATCATCGTTTTTAACTCATATGAAAATAATTAATTAACCTCAACAAAATTATCTCTTAAATTGCCTATAGAGGGCCTCCACAATATTATGTGACACTGTGGGTGCCCATAGATATATGTAAAAGTTGTCGTAAGAGCATTACGTCGTCAGTAGCAGTAGTTTTTGGCAATGCGTTCATAAATATTTTGTTTGTTTCATTCTCGTTCAGTAAATTCATTTCAATTACCTTAAGCTGATGACGTAGACCACTCATTGGGCTCATTCAAAAATCAATACACACAAATCAGAAAATATTTTCAGCACACTGCAGCAAAGATTACAATGATTTCCAAATTACCTAAGTAATTTACAAAAACTGTGGAAGGTAATGTGATTGTATGTTTGTTTTTTTTTTAATAACTATTTTATGATTTCTTATTTCATTTATTTTTTTGCCATTACAACACTATAAACAAAATATTTATTTATTTATTTATTTATATAGATTGCTTAACTAATGTATCAATATCTGTTCTCTCAATTACACTTTCACCATCATCATCTTGTAAATTTTCACGTTAATTATTGAATCGAGCATATTTTAGATTTCCATATTTCTGCCATAATCGATACATTTAGTTGACGGAATAACAACGAAACGAGCGCATGAATTATACTTTAACGTATCCGACATAGAGATTTTCTTGCTATTTTATTGTTTTTACTTTTAAAACGCTAATTGACACCCAAACAACTCAATAATCGCGTTCTTTATTTCCTTCATGCGAGCAAAGAGGTTGTGGACCGCAACACGTTAAAATTGAAATTAAAAATTTTGAAATTTTTCAATCGGCTAAAAACTCATAAAATGCCAACACGATAAATATTTAAATATATTTTCTGTTTAGGTGACGGCGAATTCAGCAAACTGCGGCCAGCCAGCCAGCATAAACAAAGCGAAAACTCTCACACGAGAACTCTCTAACCAAAGAGAGAAATAGATCGCACAAAGGGTTGCAAGAGAAGCGCAATATTTTCTTGATTTTAGCACTTTTTGAAAGTAAATCAAATACGAGTCTTTTATTGTTCGAATTTAGAAGCTCGTTTCTATACGCAAAATTCATGTTTCAATTTAGCATTACTGCAACGTGGTCGGAGAAATCCGTAGTTGATTTCCAATAAATTAAACTAACTATCATAGTAACATTGTTAGTTGCTTTCAGACTTTTTATTGATGGAATTGAAAATAAACTTTGTTATCATTTCGTAAAAATTGTCATGATAAAAATCAAATTATTTCAAACGCAGAGCAATTTTCTGAAGGCAAAGAAAAAATATAAATATGTTTTCCATTTAAATTATGTATGTTCTTATTTTTTAAACAACGAAACGGGATACCAGAGCAAATCCGGCAGAACATGAATAAAGTAAGTTTCATTGTTAAATTCCAACAGGAGGCATCTTTTCGTTTGACGAAGAATTTTGGAAGACACTTTTCGTATGAGAAGATACCTTCTCTTATGAAGCAGTGTCGTAGAGATCTCTTTTCTCATAAGAAGGAGAAGAAGCTTTTCATATGGAGGAGGGCTTCATATAAAGAACCCCAATACACACTTCCATATAAAAAGTGCATTCAATGAATTGTCTATGAAAGAATTTATACAATAAAAGTATAAATGCCGAGCACTTGGCTTTTCTGCGCATCTTCTCCAAATCGTCATACTAATTTTTGAAATTATTGTAAAAGTCTGGGTTTGGTAAAAGCCGTATTTTGATTCGCTAGACCAAATCGGTGTCAACTTAAAGCTCATAATTCATGCGACACAGGCACTCTACGTTAACGATGATGGGTCCATATACATATATTCCGTCTTATAGTTCTCATAACCCAAGATTCTGAGCCAAACAGAAAAACCAATGAAACAGTATCGTTTTTGAAAAAAGAGTTTATCATTAAATCGCTCGCTTAGTTCTTAGTAACATCCGTTCGTAGGCAAGATTGTTTTCATAATCTCCATGGGGACATCATAAGTTTCTTTCAAAAGATAGATGAATTCATCTGGATAGTCATGCAAAACAGCCACACCAACTCCTATATTTCTTTAAGGACCCAAACTAATAGATAAGTCCTAAGAATTCGCATATTGACTGGGTAGACAGGCACACTCCATATATTATGAACGGGAAGAGGTTGTTTTTGACACGCCAACTGTTTTTGCCACATACATCGATACATCGTTCACCATACGATGCCTCCTAGGTGTCACCAGTGGGACAAATCGGTCTATTATGACGAAGTTGTTCGTATAAAGACTAAATCTCATTTTAAAAAATTTGGCTTTTTCAGAAAGTTCCTAAAATTTTTAAAATTTAACGCAACGTTCGGAGGTAGATCTTAGATACGAGAAGGAATTACTGCAATTTGTATATATAGGGTGATTTTGTAATCGTAGTTTTTTTTTTAACTGAATAAAACACTCAAATTGGCATCATACACATATTAAAATTTTTTATTGGAATCGATAAATTGGTCTTTGCCATTTAATTTTTAAAGATAATTTCATGTAAATGTTGTCCGCGGCTTCGTCTCAAAATGTCCATTCGGAAGGTCTAATTTTTCGTCACTGTTTCGAGCATTTCGGCCTGTATTCCACGAATAATGCGTGTTATGTTATATTGTAAGGCTTCAATAGTGTTCGGCTTGTCCACATAGACTAACGACTTGACATAACCCCACAAGAAATAACCAAGAGGCGTTAAATCGCAAGATCTTAGGGGCCAACTCACTTGGCCAAATCGAGAGATAAGCTGCTCACCAAATTCATCCCTCAACGTATCCATTGTTTCACGAGCAGTGTGGCATGTTGCATCGTCCTGATGAAACCACATGTCAACCAAGTTCAATTCAGCCAATCAGGGCAACAAAAAAAATTCCTTGTGGTTAAGTAACACAAGCCAAATCGCTGAGAACGGCGCCGAATTGACAGTTCACGGTCGTCATTAGCACTGGCCGCTACGGCTGCAATATTTCTTCGATACGCACTCTACGCATGCGAGTCGATGGTTTTATGTCCAACAAAGTAAACTTGGTGTGAAATTTGAAGATAACAGCACAAATTGTTTATTCAGCAGGTCGATTATGACGACCATAAAATGGTCGTATCAAAAGATGCACATTTGCCACAGAGCACTAATATTGATAATAAATTTCAACGATTTGCAACCTTTGCTCGTTAGTTAGTCTTTCCATGATGAAATGACAGAGTATACTGTACACTTTTCACTTTGACAGATGACGTTTGGACGCCATTACCAACCAGTGCTGCCACCCTAAAAAACTTAAATCTTAAGAAATCACCCTATACATGATAAATTTCCAAAAAAAATATCAAATTTCAATAGAATCTTTGGTTTTCGAAATCGATAAAATTAAACTTAACCGGTTAACGACTAAAACGAACTATACGATATATGAAAAATCTATCTAAATTGCAATCAAAAGTTTAGCTTCAAGGAACGATTATACTTGACCTGCATGCCCAATTTGTGTGGGCGCTGTATGGAAGCAAGGGTCAATATCGTGTATTTTCAATTGGATTCGTCCTTGATTGCCTGCTATTGTTGAAATTGGTTTATAATTGCGATCCGTACCATGTTTCTTGGAATACATGGACAGCCAAACAGATGCCGCTAAATGGAAACCAAAAACAATTCTGATTGTTGGATCTATGACTCGTATTTTTGACAACTACATTTAGTAGCGCTGAAACAACACACAAGGTATCATCTACGTTTGAATAAAGTCAAGGCTTGATAAATTTTTTTCTGTCTGGTGAACTGTAAAATATTGTTAAATATTCATTATCAAGCGACGTATTTTATTGTGACTACAAAAATTTATATTCATTTTATTCCTATGTAAATACAGGATTATCCATCTTTCAGTTTCAATGGTAACGTTAAATAACACACACATGAAGCTATGATTTCGATGAAACTTTTATTTTATAATAATGCTCGGACTTTACCTTTATGTACGGAATAAAAGGTTATCCATTTAGTGGTTTCAAAACCACCAAATGTATGTGAAGGGTTGTCACGTATTTGATATGTTTTGAATTTTATTTGTTTCGTTTGGAACGCATGGCCGGCTATAGCATGATGGTTAGATTACCACGATCGTGAGTTCGAGCCCCGATACAACCATCTATGATTATTTGGGTGGCTCTCACCTTGACTTATCTGACAAAGATTTTAAGTAGTAGTGCTTAAAAATTAAATGCGTATAAACCCCCTGAAAGCAAGGAACTCTCCCATATCTCATTTATGGAGTGCAAAGAAAATCTGTTTGCGCGTTTGGAGTTTTCCGTCGCATTTTGTTGAATTTAAAACTGTTTCGACTTACAACTGAAAATTTATTTTTTTAAATTTATGTAGTTCGGAACTTTTTTGTATTTGATATGTTAAAAAATATGTTGACCGTTTTACCCAATTTTAAGATCCAAATTGATTAAGATCGTAAATGAAGTATAGTTCACATAACTATTATTTTTAAATTCTCTCTGAGAAAGCTTTAAAAACAAGAGATGAATCCTACTCATTATTTTACACTATCCACTTAGCATTATTTTTCGTAACTTTGCCTCTGGCAACACTGCCAACTACTGATGTTCATTTTGCTCTTTTTCATTTACCTTTACATTTCTCCATGGGGCTCACTCGGTACTCTCTGGGAGAACAACCGGCTTTTTTCGAGCTTAATAAACAGCGGATGTTGAGAAACGTCTAACACCACAGTTCATCTCTGTTACGGTTTTAGTAACATTTTGTTTACATTTCTTCTTGCCAAATTTATTCTCTTTCTCCTTTTCGTAGTAGCGATAAAAAAACACATCAAAAATTTAAATTGTTAAAAAAAATTATTACCGCACGAAATTACAGCGAATTTGGCTGGCTGGGTTTATTGATTTTAGTGCTGTTGCAGTTGTTTTGTTTATGAGGTTTTGTTTTTTAAATCATTTCGCTGCTACCGTCTGAGTGTGCGACTGACGAAACGACTGACCGAGTGAATATTTGCTACCAAATACATCATGGCTGTCTCCTACACTGCGGTATCCATCCATCTCTGTTATGAGGCATTGTTGTTGTTCTTGCTTCTATTATTATCATTGGCTATGGTAATGATTAGTGATGTGTGTATTCTGATTTTTTGTAACCGGATCTTTAGGGGCTGACGGTTGAGACTACAGAAACTTATTCGTACGGTAGGGATATAAAATGTACCTAACTTATATATAAATTGAACATTTTGGATTCAGAAATACATTAGATGATCCGATTTAGATCAAATAAGTACAATTTTGTTGCCGTTTTTAGGGTAATTCCATTATACCTCTCTCATAAAAACCCTTGCCCCTATTGGCAAACAAAACTGCGAAATCGTTTTTCTCAAGCTACGCCTGAGGCAAATTTTTCACCAGCAAAAGCTTCCGGAGTTTATGACGACTCACTGCCGATGTGTGTGGCCTGTCGCTATTCTGATGGAACATAATTTCTCTCCTATTGGCTAGAAGTGGCCGCTTCTGGGCGATTGCTTCCATCAGACGGCCCAATTGTCGACAAGCAGTTCCGAATTATGAGTCTGGTCATAGGAGAGCAGCTTATAATAGATGTTTTCCTATCAATCTCATCAAACTCAAAGCAAAACTTTGCTGACTGTCAATCCTGACTGGAACAAATTCGCTCATGGCCGTTTGCAATTGGCATTGTTGTACGTGGCTCACTTTTCAGCAATATTCACTACCCGTTTTTCCCGTTAACTCGTTTCCCACCAACCTCTTTCAAGTGGTTTCAAATGGTCTTTTTTGCGTACTTTTTAGTTTCTAGGCAATCGAAACAGAGCTTATACGACGACAATTTCCGTTATTTTATGAGCATTTCTGGCAACTGGCCTTCCTTCCTGCATGGTACATCTTTGACATCAAAATTTCCGAAACCAAAATTAGGCGAAATTGGCTGTTAAAGTATCAAGACCATAAATACTATTCATATTTTCAGCAACCCAGCTTGCAGTTTCGCCTTTATCAAAGAAAGACTCTATGATATAGCGTATTTTCGCTTTTGCTGGTGTCCATCTTTAATTCGCGCTGAAACAGTACTGAGTCAAGGATCAACAATATCATGTGCGTAGTTTTTTGAGCGCAAATTTCTATCTTTCTAACGCCATCCAGCGGACGTCGATCGCACTAATTCAAAGCGAGATACAGATTGCTGAAGCCATCTATCTACAAAATAATGAATTTCTATTTACTATACCTATATATATATAACTGGGAAATTCAATCCATGATGTTTTTCCGTGAACTTGTTTGGCTTGTTCCTTGTTCAAGTGATTCCAAATGGTCTTTTTTGGGCAATTTTTAGCTTCTAAGCAATCGAAACATAGCTTGTACGATGACAATTTCCATTATTTTACGGGCAATTTTGACAACTCATCAAAATGTGTGAAACCACAATTGGACGGGATTGGCTGTTAAAGTATCAAGACCATAAATACTATTTATATTTCCAGTCGCTCAGCTTGCTTTTTCACATTTATCAAGGAAAGACTCTGTGATATAGCGTATTTTGCCTTTTACTGGTGTCCATCTTTGCAGTACTGAGTCAAGCAACAGCAATATTGTGTGAGCGCAAAATCGTATCTTTCTAACGCCATCTAGCGTACGTCGATCACACTAATTCAAAGCAAGCTACAGAATGCTTAGGCCATCTATGAGTATCTAAAAAATAATGAATTTCTATTTACTATACCTATATACTCGTATACATATATAACAAAACCGTAAAAGACCCAATAAGAAAAGTATAACAAGTGGCAAAATGGGTGCAGTAGAAAAAAAACTTGCCTATACAAGATCTAAATTTACGTCTGCAAAAATTTTTTTTAACATTTCTTTGCTAACTGAAAACAATCTGTAATGTTATTGATAAAATACAGAAAGGAGCTACATAGCTGTTGCAATTTTTATTGATGCAGCTTTAATTTTGGATCTGGTCTTGGAAAATTTTAGAAAGTGTATAGCGGATATTTCACTAGAAAAAGGAGCTAAATTTATATCTTATGAGAAGACTTTCCAGACAAGTTCATGCATCGTACTATAAACTAGTATGTCGACACTGTATACCTTATTATCCATAAATAAAAATGAAGTTAAAACAGGCAGTAAAAAAGGTATAACCGATTACCTAAAAGTTAATTTTCAAAAAAAGGGAGTTTCGGGTTGATATAGATTCACCAGAATTGGAAATTGTATGATTGGTGATAATTTCTGGATATCAACTTTTATTAATTTGATTTTCGGTCCATCCGGAACAGGCTATCGGCTCGTACGATCTATTTCTCTGTTCTTCTATAAACTGGCAAGGCGGGTACAATTTCCTAATTCCTTGCAACACTAGTGGTGATGATATTCGTTGATGTTGTTGCTGTGTTTGTGTTTATATTGTATTGCTGCCGCAGAGCGAATCAGGAGAGACATTATAAATCTTTATGGGAGATTTATATGCTACAATATGGGCTGTGCATGTTATTCATCTCTGATATGAACTCCCATGTGAGATGAATTGTTTTTTTTTTTTTTTTTTTTTTTTTTTTTTTATATGTTGCTGTTATGGTTTTTGCCACCATTTGGCAGAGAGTTATAAATTTATGTATTTACTATTTTATCTGTCACATTACTAGGCCATTGAAAGTTTCAAATTAAAAAAATGTAAGATAACGAGCTAAACACATCGTTTTATCTTACTTTTTATCTTATTTTGTACCCCACCTTACACAACAAGACAATAACAACCACAGTAGATATGTACATTACACATATAAAATATACGGTAACTATTCGGTAGTTTTCCGGTAGCCATCCGGTAACCATCCACAGACAATAGAAGTATTAATTTCAATTTGAATTTTAAGCTTATATATGTATATAGGATCCCTTCAGGTCAGGTGGTGATGAGATGATAATAAGCAGGCATTACTTGCTAAAAGCGATTTGGCTCATAGATAACAATCCTGATGATTATAATTTAAGTGTATCGTGTCCTGTTTTGAACACAGGCGATCCAAGTGTGTGTACCAACTATGGCGATTTCAGTATTTTACTCAAATTCCGGAGTAGACCAAAGAAGGCATATCGAAAACATAGACTAATAGGTTAAAAATTATATGTAGACATGGCCCAGTTTGGTATTCGAGCGAAGCTTATAAATCTGTGTACGATGATACTACCTACATGAAGCCTTCAATAAAGATAGGCAACATTTTGCCAGGCCATTTTACACTAACCGAGCCTTTCGATAAGGCACAGGATGACCTACCGTTCGACCACTTCACCATACTTTCGAAGATGATTATGAGTAAGCTGTTGTAAACATGAACACCTTCAACAAAATAACTATGCAGCTTGCGTATGCTGTTGATATAAACGTCATTGGCAGCAAACTAAGAAATGTTACTGCAGCCTGTTCAAGCATTGACAAGGAATAGACAAAAGTGAGTCTGAAGATATTTGTTGCGGCAAACAAAGAATCTATTCGTCTGGAAACATTGAAGCAGTAAAGGATTTCAACTATCTTGGCTTCCTCGTCAATAAAACTAATGATATCAACCTGAAAGCTAGAAAAAAAAAAATGGATGGTGGAATGGCTTAACTACCGATTTAATAAAAAATCTTTTCTCGAATAATAAAAATCCAATTATAGACGCTAGTTTTACCTGCTCTCTGGCCAATTAGATCTCTAGTGCAATTAGTATCTCTATATTGTCTTTACAAATTAGCGTCCCACAAACAAATCAATGTTCCTTTTAGAAATCAGCATGTATGTCTGAATAATACGACATTTCTATCACTCGCATTTTTAAGTTATGATGCTTTCAGTGATGCCCTCTTTATGAAAAGAGACAACTTCATATGTATGTTTATAAAACATTGTTTTTAATGGAAAAAAATTTCATTCGAATTCAACAAACACTTCCAAGATATTGTGACGACTTTTGGCTGATGAAAACAAACATTTATCGTTGGATTGGTGATTATAAACAGGGTAGTACGGACAGCAATGATACTGAAGAAACTAGAATTTCCAATGATGAAAATTATCCTCTATAATTAAAAACTTCAGTTGGAATAAATAACTGATATTTTCAAGAGGCCAATAAACGGTGTATTCATTAAATGGCAATAAAATTAGGGCATGTAAAAATGTTTTCCAAATGGTTACCATTTTTAGATAACATTGGAACAAACACAAGCAATGAATATCGAATGCAATATGGCATCTTTGTACTGCCTTAAAAACGAAATCGACAAAAACTGTTCCCAAATGGCGAAAAATTGCTCTTTCTCTCTCGTTAAAGCGACCTGACGTATAGAAGTGCCAGTAGCTTGAAAACAAAAATAATTTCGTGAAAAGTGGCAACCTTATAAAACATGTTTTAAATTTCTAGGTGCCCCATTTTTTTAGTATTTTTATTTGAGCCATCAAAAGTAAGAAAACTCAGTGCATTTGTAAACAAGGAAACAATTTGTCACCGTTATGTAATTCAATATTTTCATTTCAAAGGTCTCAGTCCAACCAATTAGACCAATTAAAGCCGAGCTAGATTCCACTCCGGGGGAGTCTGCTCCTTCGTTTACGGCTGTAAAATGTTGGGTAGCAGAGTTTAAACGAGACGGTACGAGCTGCCAAGGCGAACACCGTAGTGGTCGATCTATTGATGTGTCCACGCCAGACACGGTTAGGAAAATCCAAAAAAAATGTTATTGGATGATCGTCAGCTGAAGGTGCGCGAGCTAGCTGAAATGTTAGGCCTTTCAAAAAGTTCTATACATCGTATATTGGTCAAAGATTTGAAGATGAGAAAGCTGTGTGCAAGATGGGTGCCGCGTTTGCTTTCAATAGATCAAAAAACGGAGTTTCAGTAGTGTTTAGCGATGTGCAACCTCAATAAAAGCGAATTTTTGCGTCGATATATAATCATGGATGAGACATAGGTCCACCACTTTATACCTGAGACAAGCGAACACTCAAAGCAGTGGACTGGAATGGGAGAACCGTGTCCGAAGAAGGCGAAGACGGTTCCATCTGCAGGCAAGATCATGGCATCTGTTTTTTTTTTGGGATGCGCATGGAATTATTTTTATCGATCATTTTCAGAAAGGAAGAAGTTTTTAATTCAAAAAAATTAAAATTTGCAAAATTATAAAATTTTTAATTGGTACCAATTCTAGTGGTGATCTCTGCATGCATCTAATGGGGCCTCAGAATAGTATTTTCGGAAAGGAAAAATAAGTATATCCCCTACCTTATTAAGATGACGGATACTGATGTGTTCTCTTGAAAGAGACAAAACAAAATTTGCAAAATTATGAAATTTTTAATTGGTACCATTTCGAGTGCTGATCTTTATATATGCCTAATGGGGCCTCAGAATAGTGTTTTCGGAATGGAAAAATAAGTATATCCCCCACCTTCTTAAGATGACGGACACTGATGTACCTCTCTTGAAAGAGACAAAACAAAATTTCGTCAAAAAAAACTATTTCTTCCTCAGTCTTGAGGTTTATTGACTAATGCAGTATAGTTTTTTGACTAAGGTAGGCTTATAAAAATTCTTGATGTTATACGATCTTTACATGAGCTAATCAGAACAACCATTTTTCTAAATTTAAATTTGAAAACATGAAAAAACATTTAAAGCTGACATTCCGACGTTGTCTTAAGACAGCTTGTGACTTCGCTCTCTTACTTTCCACAAGTAAAAATTATCAAATTAAGTCTTTATAAATTGGCCTGTGTTTCATTTGGGCTTAATAAACTTCGCAAATCATTGGTATTTACAACATTATTTAAAGAATGCCACTCAACATATTCTTTGTAAGATGCTAATAATTATTTACTCAATGATTATTATTGCTATACAATTGTATTGTTCTGTATTTACCACTCAATTATCACGTCCATTTCGGACAGAAATATCTATACGCTATATTTGTAATACTTTAAATTATACTGAGCGAATAACGAAAACATCACATTGATCGATAATCATTTGTGACTTTCTAGTGCTAAAAATAAAAAGAAATTGCATTAATCAATATTGACATGAAAAGAACAGCAGATTTAACGAATGATAAACAACGATTTCGATATTTATTCAAAGAATTTGCTTTTGCTCCTTTAATTTAAAAAAAATGACAAAATATCTGAATCGACGCAAAACGATATAAATATTCACAATACCTACGCAAAAATTGGGCGGAAGGTAAAGGAAACTGCGTAGTAATTAATCATAGCTGCAGTTGAACATCATTCCCCACCTCCTCCCCTTCACCAAAACGGAACGATCTATTTTTCGTCAGAAAGTTTCTTTTGAATTCAGTTATGTTTTGTAAACATACCTATAGACGTCAAATAATTCGTATTTGTTAAATTTGAAAATATTTAAATTATAGCATTTATTACTAAATAATTATGAAATTTGTCATGTGTCATTGCAGAGCGTGCAGAGTAACCAGATGGGCAAAAAAAAAAAAAAAGTGGAAATAAATTAGTTATTTCGTAATGGGTTATCCCAATTAGATTGCAATTTTCAAGAGCTTTAAATGCACCTACAATGTGCTGAGTTGAGTTGAAACTTGTAGCGTACGTACAACTAGTACGCTACAAATTTCAACAAAACTTCTAAAACAAGATTCAGAAGTTATGCAAATAAGAGTCTTACGATTACATTTAGAAAGAGCAAGTTCAAGTCAAAATAAAGTCTATTATTTTTAAAGTGGCACTTTCTGTTGAAGGTTTTGAAATACGATCTGAAATCGTATCTACTTTCCTAAACCACTAGAATCTAAAAATCGCTTAAATGCAAATTTATTTATATCTAAAAAACGAGGTATTCAATTCGGAAAATAACCAACAATTCGGGTACATAAATAGTTTAGGAAAAGTGATAGGCACCACATAGTGGCAAAAAAAAATGGAAAAAAGTGGGCAAATGGAAAAAATCGCCAAAATGCAAATATGTGTAGACTCGAAAAGGCAGAGTTCAGGCGCAAAAATAAAAACAACAATTTGGTTCTAAGAGCATGCCTTTTAAAAAGTAACTTCAACATTTGTAAAATCAAAAAATCACTAAAATGTGAATATGTTTAATTCTCTCGCTAAATTGCAAATACATCTAGACTCGAAAATACGGTGAGCAATCGCGACAATAACAAAATTTCGTTTCCAAAGGGATACCCTTTTACTAAATGCCTTAAAATAGTACCAACTTTTTTTAATCGGTAAAATCAAAGAATCACTAAAACGCAAATGTGTTTAAATCTCGGAAACGGAATATTTAATCGAGAAGATAAAGTAATTTTTGAAGTCATGAAGGAGCTTATGGAGATTCGTTCTCATCACATGGTGTCAAAAAAATATTTGAATATTCAACACATGAGAAAATCTCCAAAATAGCCAGAAATATCCAAAATTTGGCACCAGAAGTATGCCTTTTATCAGTTTTTTTGTTAACAAACGCTAAATTCCAAAAATCACTTAAATTCAAATGTATTCATATCTAGGCAACACGGTTATCCAGTCAAGAAAATAGCTAACTTGTCGGGTCTATAAAATCTTTGGAAAGAAATTATAAATGTTAGAAAAATATACCAAAAAATCGACAAATGAAAAAATAACTAAAATGCAACTGAAAACGGAGCTCCAACCTCGAAAATACCAAAAAAAAAATGCTTTTTATCAATAATGCCAACTTTTTTAAATCTCCAAAAACAACAAATCACTAAAATGAAAATGCAAACAAATTGTCTTCAACATTATATCAACTTTTTTAAATCGCTAGAACCAAAACATCAGTAAAATATAAAGTGTCTAAATCATGGAAATGGGGTATCTACCCAATGAAACACATTTCTTTACCGATCTAGAAAGTATTTAGGAAAAGTAGTATTCACCACGTATCACAAAAATATTGAAAAAAAATTTGCAAATGAAAAATCGCTTAAATGCAAATATATTCAGACTCGAAAACGAAGCGTCTAGTAGCGAAAATAACAAAAGTTTGACTTCAAAACGATGTCTTTTACCAATTGTTTTCAGCATAGTGTCAACTTTTTTAAATCACTAAAATCCAAAAATCGCTTAAATACAAATGTATCCATATCTGGCAAACAAGGTACACAATCGGAAAAATAATTAATTTTCGTTTCGTTAACATTTCGTTCGAAAAAGCGACATAATATTAAAAAAAAATATGCAATAAATCGACAAATTAGAAAATCGCCAAAATTAAATATGTCTGGACTTACACGGCGCAGTGCCCAATTGCGAAAATAACAAAAATGTTGGCTTCAAAATGATGTCTTTTACCAATTGTCTTCAACAAAGTGTCAACTTTTTTAAATCGCTAAAATCCAAAAATCACTTAAATACAAATGTATCCATATTTGGAAAACTGGGCACACAATTGAGAAAATAATTTACATTCGTTTTGTCAACATTTCGAAAAAGCGACATAATATTAAAAAAAAAGATGCAATAAATCGACAAATTAAAAATCGCCAAAATATAAATATGTCTGGACTTAGAAGGCGGAGTACCCAATTGCGAAAATAACAAAAACGTTGACTTCAAAATGATGTCTTTTACCAATTGTCTTCAACAAAGTGTCAACTTTTTTAAATCGCTTAAATCCAAAAATCCCTTAAATACAAATGTATCCATATTTGGAAAACTGGGCACATAATTGAGAAAATAATTAACTTTTCGTTTTGTTAACATTTCGTTCGAAAATAAATAAATAATAATAACAATAAATCGGCAAATTAAAAATCGCCAAAATATAAATATGTCTGGGCTTAGAGGGCGGAGTGCCCAATTGCGAAAATAACAAAATTTTTGACTTCAAAATGAAGTCAACTTTTTAAAATCGCTTAAATACAAATGTATCCATATCTGGGAAATGAGATACACAATGGAGAAAATAATTAACTTTTCGTTTCGTTAACATTTCGTTCGAAAAAGCGACATAATATTAAAAAAAAAAGATGCAATAAATCGACAAATTAAAAAATCGGCAAAATATAAACATGTCTGAGCTCAGAGTGCGGAGGGTCTAATTGAGAAAATAACAAAATTATGTCTTTTACCAATTATCTTCAACATTTTGTCAACTTTTTTTAGACCGCTAAAATCACTTAATGGGTGTGCCAGTGGTCTAGAATTTTCAAAAAAAAAAAATCGATTTTTTATATTTCGAAATTATAGGCTTTTAAGAATATACTGTCAAATTTTTGGAAGGATATTTCCAGTATTTTAGCAGGTATCAATGGGGGCATCAATGATATGTACAGCCAACCGTCGAAGTACTGATGACTCAAAAGAAGCTCGAACAGCGCGAAAAAATCAGAGGCATGAAAAATCATTGGAGCACGAAGAAACAGAGGGAGTTCTGTATGGTGCTGAAATCGCTGATTAACTGTAAGTATTAAAAATATCTAAAATTTATGAAAATATCTACTCTCAAAGTTCAAACTCAATTATCTCAAAACTACTTTTTTCGGCCTGCGGTTGTCAAAAAAAAAAACTATTCAATCGAATCGCCTGAAATTTTAATGTGTTGTTCACAACATCAATGGCTAATGCTCGTACTAGAATCAAATTATTACTTCAATTATTTCGTATTTTTCTGATCAAACAACTGAAAAACCCTCCGATTTTTAAAGTATCAAATTCAAAACTGCACCATTTCGTCAAATTTTTTTTTATTCTATTTCGGACATAGCTACAGTCATGCTGATTAATAATTTTTTTGGTTTGTGTGTTTCAGATAAATAGAAGAGCCAAAATGGACAACACCGTCCATGTCCAATTTGTCGGGAGGGTCAACTTCAGCTTCATTTCAACTTCATTTTTAAAATTATTAAAATTAAATTTTTTTTTTTTTCATTTTTGTATGTAAAAGAAGTTAAATAAAAGGCCTACAAAATGTAAATATCGTTTTTCATTTTTTTTATTGTAAAAAAAATTCCTGAAAATACCCTAAATTTTCGAACTCTAGACCACCGGGACCCCTTAAATGGAAATGTATGCATAACAAGAAATATAACTTTTAGGGTCTATAAAGGCTTTGGAAATAGTGCTATTAGATATGGAGAGCTTCTCACATTATGTGGTCTTACAAATATGTTCTATTTTAGACTCACTCAACGGGACCCACAGTTTCATGACAATTCCGAATGCAACAATAAAAAAATCAATTCATATGAGAAAATCACCATTTTTTGAGACTCGGGGAAATATTAAAAATTTGGCTACAGCACCATTAAGTACAATTTTAGAAAGTTTTGAGCGATTTTGTTAGTACCCCAGCACCATCATGACAATAATTAATTATTTGATGCTTTTTGAAACACAAATTATAACATGTAAGAAAAATAAAACAATAATTTCCACAAACCTCAAACATAATTTGTTGTTGAAATGTTCTTATGTATGCCTAATGTTCAAGCATTTCGTATTTTGTGGCCAAAAAATATTACGAATAAATATGTATATGGCGGCAGTATTTCACGCCGCCTGTAATTGGTGTACGTATTTATGGTGTAAAAGCGATTTTTGCTCAGACAGTTTATTTTTACAGATTTCCACATTTTACAAATTAGACATTCGTTTTATTTTCAGATGAATGTTTTCATCCAAAATATTATATTTGCCATTTTGTCAAGAAAATATGAAGAAACGTAAATAAACAGAAAATTTCGTAGTCAGAATTTATTTGCTTACGGAAAATGTTTTGTTCTTTATTGTTATACCCTCTACATTAGGTGGAGAAGTATATTAATTTTATCAACAGGCTCGTAAAAACAATGTACTTGCACTTTTGTGATATCTAACTAGATTCGAGTAAAGAACAGCATGTATAATGCAATATTTTATAACTTTTATTTTATAACTCAAAAGGCTGAATTCTTGGGAAAACTAATTCTTCTAATTTCTTATGCAATATTAATATTGTTCAATATTAACTACTAGGTAAACTGGTTTTCGGTTAAACTTTACTAAATCAATCCAGTGGTACAGATCATTTCCAATTTTTCTTATAGTATCGAGTTATCTATTTAGTGGTTTCAAAACTGCCGGTCTGGCAAGGCTGTCAGCTATTAAATAGCTGTCATTTGAAGCGTTATTTATTTAGTGAAATGCTTGCCATTTACGAATATGGATAGTTTAACAACCGAAGAACGCGTAAAAATAGTTAAAACTTACTACAAAAGTGGTGATTCAAACGTAGCGGTATATGCAGGTGATGTGGTGACAGATATTCTCCCAAAGGAATTAAAGGTGAGGGGGAAAAAGTGAAATAGAATTAGCATTGCTTGTACTGTTTACTTGTACTTATAAGCCAAAGTTGCAAATTTCAAATTTTTTTTATCCGAAATAAATTTCAAATTATGTATTGAAATAATTTTATACTATAGTTATTAAATTTTATATTATTCATGTGGGTTCCTAGTGAGTTAAGAGCGACTGAAGTCTTTTTGTAACACAGATGATCAAAATCTACGTGAAGTATGGGCCAATGTCCATGTGAGGTGCAGAAATTACCTCGGGATACTGCTGTTCAAATTCTTTTTAGAGCATAGACGAAAGAAATCCTTGTATGGTAGAGATGACGAAAATCCGCGAGGTGTAAAGACAGACGATTAAAGTGAATAGGGAGTATGATTGACTAAAGTCCACATGAAACATAAATGATCGAACCCTTTCGCTAGGTACTGAAAACCGAAGTCAACTTCGATTGCAAACGTCCAAATTTTTTATGAGCTTCAGAAGTACTCCTTTCGGATTATAGATACCATTTTAGGATACTGACAACTGAATTCTCTATGGAATACAAGTGAGCGTAATCCTTTTATGTCAAAGGTGGTCGGAATCCGTGTGGAATGGAGTTGACCGGAGTTCTTGTGAGGTATAGACGATCAATCTCTTTGCGATACAGATAACCCCCTTGTGATGTCGAAATCGAAAGGGATAACGTACCAATAACATAAATTAAGATATGCAAATTCGAACATACTAAAAATTCATCGCTTAGGCAACTTTTTGATCCTAGATTTTAAGAATATCAGATCCTTCTTAAAAAAATTACTTCCATTCTCTGTATTAAAAGGAGAATTCCATCCAAAAAATGTACATAGTCTGGAATAAATAAAAATCCGTAATGGTAAACCAGACTTTTTGTGATTTACCAAAACATCCTTTTTTTTCTGTTCGTCATCAAGCTTTATCAATTGTTGAAAGAAAATAGACTTTAAAATTTATGGTTTGTTCCTTGGGAGCAGTTTTAAGTAAATAGTTATTTAAAATTC
>JAHXMU010000460.1:112972-193852 GCA_019455685.1 Philornis downsi | reverse complement strand
TCTTGTCAGCACAATAAAAAAAATGCCCATTAGAAACATTCTGTTGGATGTAATCCCGGCGTTTCTGGCTTTGCCCAACTTTCAACTCGGCCATTTTAAACATATGAAACAATTGGGAATGCAGATCACACACCACTGGAATAAATCGAACTAAAAATATTGAAATTCACATTTCTAACTTTATGTATTTTCTCATTACAACACTAAAATCGCATGTCAGTCAATGCCCAGATATTGAATACTCGACGGTAGTCGATGTACTTGTTTTGATCGCCTGCGGTTTTAACAATTATTCCTTTAATATTACATTCTAATGACAGATCGTCTGACACAATATTGTACACTAACAATTTCAATTCAATCTCAATTTCAAATCTGATCGTAATCATCGCTAACATCATGATGATCATACTTCAATTGTATGAAGGTCGTTTGTTCGCTCACTCGTTCTTCCATCTACGGTCTACGGAATCTATTTCAGTTCTAATAAATTACTTAAGAAACTTAAGTATTATATTATTTAATATTTCTGTCTGAAGATGCACACACTTACATATAATTAATACTGCTTTTTTAATGCCTACACAAGAATCTCCCACAATAAGTGCCTCAACAATGTTGCAATGACATTTTCAAATCGAAACGAAAATGTGGCGTAATTTTTTTTCACGCCCGTTTGAAATTTTATGCGTACCTTTTTGCTACACCCCCACCGCAAGGTGAAAGTGCCAAGTGATGTGTTCACAAATGCATACATAAAAGTACGAGCGAATGGCCGCGATATCTACGGGTATTTGTAAATGAGGGGGGGAGGCTGCAAGTACCCATTTAGAGAAATTTCTAATTAAAAATTTTGCCGCTCGCTGTTAAATATTTGAAAAATTATACAATTTTCATCTGTCAAGGGAGATGAATGATATGTGACTAGCAGTGGAAATAAACGGAATAATTTGTTGAAAGATTGAAATATTTTTAGATGATGGAAATGATCTCTAGTTTTCAAAATACCAAATGTGTTCGAAATTCAAGCAAGAAGAAAACGATTCGTGCAGTAATTGAATTGTCTTTCGGGTATTGCATGGGAAAACACTTTGTTGAAATCATGTCCATATCTTAGGCACCATTAACTGTAACTGCATCGTTGCGTTACCAACTACTAATGCTATTAACCCAAATTCACACCATACTCTTATAACACTCTGAGGATGCATTTGATTCTCAACAATCATTTGGGGAACGCCAAATGCGACCATTGTGCCATTTATTCATGTAAAATGAACACGATATTCGCTGAACACAATATTCCAAAAATTAACATTCAACTATTCTAGTTGCACAATCGAAACTTTCCCATTTTTAACAACCCTGAGTTGTCAGTACCAACTAAGTTTAACCACAATTGGCACAAAATTCAAAAGTTGAGTGAATTTTTAGACATTATTCGGGCGTTTCATTTACAGCAACTTTGCAATGAAGATTTTACGACAGATCAAACATTTCCTTGCGTATTGTTTGGCATTTCATCATGGAAAGGCTCAGCGTCTACAAAATATTCAGCTGCATAACGAAAACCATCGATCCCTGAGAAGTTCCAACTAAAAGTTATTGTGGTGGTTTCTTTTGCAGTTTAAAAATAAAAATAAATTTCCTGGCATCTCATGAATGAATCATAGGAAAGCTTCTCACATTCTGTGAGCTTATGGGCACTCTATTTTTAGACCCACTCAAAAAGGAGCCTACAGTTTAACGACGATTCCAAATATCACAATTTGTAAAGCATTTACAAGACTTGTCGATTACTCGACTACTCGAAAATGTTCGTCAAACACATCGAGATAACCGTCGCTCAAATAATGTTAGGTGGCTGTGTGCGGTGTTGAACCTGGAATTATGCGAACGATAAGTCCCCTGCACTAACCATCGCCCCACGGTTGGTTACTTATACAGTTTATGTGAAATTTTATTGCCCTTCGAAAACATCTTTGCCGAAATAATTCAGATTTCGATTTGTTATACAATTGATAAAAAAAATTGTAAAAAGCCGGAAAAAAGACTTAGAAAAAATATATATTTTAAATTGTATATCTTCCAAGCCGCAAGAGATAACCAGGACATATAAGTATATCTTTTGCAGGTTTTTTTTTTCAAGAGCTAACCGATAACGTAAGAATTTGTCAAACCCGAGATAGCGTACTTTACACCTCCACTGAGCAGCTCTGATCATAACTGGAGTGCTGAGTTTAGGAACATAAACTCCCCAACACTTTAAAAATGTCTATGTGAAATTTCATCAAAATCGGCCAAACCGTAATGGAGTGGCACAATACTTTCCCGTTTTTTCGTTTTCTCCCACTGTAGGTCACTGTGTGAAGAGTTTTTACTAAACGTGCGGATTGCTGGACTACTCTCAAGTATTCATAAAATACATCGAGATGACCGGCGATCAAAGGAAGATTTCATGGGTACTTTAAGGATCGAACAACATACGATCGTAGAATCTGAAAAGCCTGATATTTCCAAAGGAAGTTTGGTTACCGTCCCGATTGCCGTCCATAGTAGATGTGTGTCCCCATTTCTAAAGTTTACGGTTCTCCGTTAACGATGATGATTCCATATATTTTACGGAACTTTTTTCTCATGAAGGCTCTGAGAAATGATTGCTCCATTTTCCCATTATCCAGAGCTTTCAAATGCAACAGGAACAGGGCAAGAAGAACTGGCTTTGTTGATACTAAAGGAAATTTTGTATTCGGCTAGGGAAGGCTTTGCTAGTTTTGCTCGCTTCCTTTGCACAAAATGAAGCCTCCTATTGAGAAAATGCCGTGATTTTCGAAGGAGAAGCCGTACCAATCATGTAATGTAAAGAAATATTAAAAAATTGCTAAATGGAAAAATCGCTAAAATCGATACAAATATCTTTATATTTCGCAAGCGGAACATATGGTCTTAAAAAGAACCAAATTCTGGCTCAAAAGGAGCTTTCCACCAACTTTCTTCATAGTAGTACCATTTTTGTAAATTATTTAAAGCAAAAGGCTCTAAAGAAAAAAAGTTGTCCACATCACTGAATTAATAAATATAAAAAAAAAAATATTTAAAATACTATAAATGTCCACATATCGGAAATGAATCAACCAATTGCGAAAATGATTGGATTTTTGTTGTTTTGAAGGGTTTGGAGAAAGCGGTCATCATCATATGGTATAAAAAGGAAAGAGAAAAGAAAAGAAGAGAGCCAACATTTCAGCCTTCCAAGAGGTTTGGGAAAAAATTATACCCAACGCATTGTGCTGAAAAGTATTCAAAAATTCAACAAATAACAAAATCACTAATAAATAAAGGATGATTTTTTAAGATTTAAGGATTTCAGGTTGGCAGCACTGGTTGGTAATGGCGTCCAAACGTCATCTGTCAAAGTGAAAAGTGTACAGTATACCCTGCCATTTCATCATGGAAAGACTAACAAACCAGCAACGATTGCAAATCGTTGATATTTATTATCAAAATTCGTGCTCTGTGACAAATCTGCATCGTTTGGCACGACCATTTTATGGTCGCCATAATCGACCTGCTAAATCAACAATTCGTGCTGTTATTTCCAAATTTCTCACCAAATTAACTTTGTTGGACATAAAGCCATCGATACGCATGCGTAGAGTGCGTACCGTAAGAAAATATTGCAGCCGTAGCGACCTGTGTTAATGACGATCGTGAAATGTCATTTCGTGTCCGTTCTCAGCGATTGGACATGTGTTACTCAACCACAAGGATTTTTTTTTTTTTGCCCCAATTGGCTGAGTTGAACTTGGTTGACATGTGTTTTCATCGGAACAGTGCAACACGCCATACTGCTCCTGAAATAATGGGTATGTTGAGGGATGAATTTGGTGAGCAGCTTATCTCTCGATTTGGCTCTGTGAGTTGGCCCCCAAGATCTTGCGATTTAACGCCTCTTGATTATTTCTTGTGGGGTTATGTCAAGTCGTTAGTCTATGTAGACAAGCCGAACACTATTGAAGCCTGACAGGATAACATAACACGCGCAATTCGTGGAATACGGGCAGAAATGCTTGAAAAAGTGACGAAAATTTGGACATTACGAATGGACATTTTGAGACGGAGCCGCGGACAACATTTACATGAAATTATCTTTAAAAATTAAATGGCAAAGACCAATTTATCGATTCCAATAAAGAATTTTAATATATGATGCAAATTAGAGTGTTTTATTCGATTAAAAAAAAAAAACTACGATTAAAAAATCACCCTGTATACATATAAACATGTCTATTTTTCGAGAATATTACATTTAATTACTAAAATGACCATTCTGAAGAATTTGGAAGATGCCTGTCATGTGATGTAAAGACACATTCAAAAATCGTCAAATGAAAAATCTCAAAAATGCAACTACGAGTATATCCACATGTAAGGACTTCTAAAATTGAAAATTCATTTTGATTCCAAGGGGTATTTTTTACCAATTATCTTCAACATATTGCTACATCTTTAAAATAAAGAAAAATCGCTAAAATAAAAACGTGTTCTTACATGATAAGCGGAGTAGACAATCAGGAAAATAACCAAATTTCCGGGATTCCGAGATATTTAGAAATCATTTCGGTAAATGTTCAAAAATTTACCAAAAAGAAAAATAACGCTAAAACGAAAAGTGGAGTTTTGAGAAGACGCCAACCATTTTATATAACAAACAAAATGGCGTCAAATAAACAAATCTCTTTATCATTTGTCTTCCACACAAAATTATAAAATATAATAATTGCCTAAATGATTCATGTTGAATCACGTTTGGATCACTACTTTTGCAGTAGGTTTTAATTATTTTTACGCGTTCTTCGATTGTTAAACGATTCATATTCGTAAATGGCAAACCTTTCATTAAATACGCAACACTTTAGATAATAAGTATTTAACAGCTGACAGCCTTACCAGATCGGCGGTTTTTAAACCACTAATTGGATAACCATTTACAAACAAAAAAGAAAAATTTTGCCTCTTCAACATGACTGCCAATTTGTGAACAAAATTTTGTAATGGAAAATGTTTTTATATTATATGTGGATACCAAAGCCCAATATCTATATATTTTTTATAATATATATATCACTCGAACTACGCTGACTGCCGATGACCGTAAATCTCAATAGATTAATTCGTCGTCTGTTTGTATGTTTGTTTGTTCATATATATTCTCAGCAAATGCTTTTTCTTTTCTTTATTATATCAAAACACTTCATTGCGTAACGGTCTATTGCAGATCATTTTAATAAAGACAAGAAAAAAATAATAATTTGCATTTGGAATTCTCAACCCCTTAATTAAGAGAAATATATAAAGTGGACTGTAACAACTATACGTTTATCGCAATTAATGCACAACTTACGGCGAAGGGATTTATATTTTCTTGTTGCTCCGAAATTTTGAATAATTTCGATGGGACACCAAATTAAAAAAAAAAAAATTTTTTCGGTTACTAATCGGCGTTTGCACTTAAGAAATGATCGCGTTATTACGTTTCGTTTAATGACACAATAATTGTTTTCTAATTCCGTGAAAATATATTAAAAATATGTGACAATTTTTTCGTTGGTAAAAAAGAAAACAAACAAATTGGAAAAATTATTTGCCATGCAATACAATCACACAAGCGGAATTGGAAAACGAACGACAAAAACAAACCGACGCTTTTAAGTGCACGAGACAACTAACAAAAATATTGAAAAAAAAGCCAAAGAAAATGATCTGATATAGAAATGAAAAATCACACAAATATCATTATCATCATTGTTATTACCATATTCATCGCCATACCATCATCATCGCACAAAGGGGGATTTATCACAAAGAAATGGAGTTAACTAACAGATCACCATTCAGTCCAAAGGGCTAAAACCGCTTACATAGTTGGAGAGCAATATGAAAGGATTTTCCAAAATTTGTACTTTTGGGAAATAGCCAGAAAAAAGTAAAGGTGGTACCTTTGACCAGACTAAGCGACTAAGTTTGGAAGAGTAGAAGGGCGATAAAAAAAAAAGAATTTTGCAATATTTGTATTTTTATGAAGTAAAAGAGCGAAGAAATTGTAGAAAAATGTTGTTATTACTCGAACAAACGTATAAAGCTTGAATCATAAAATAAAGGGCGCTTATTAATTATGAACTAGGAGAGATGACAAGAAAAGGTTTTATAGGGTGATTTTTTAAGATTTAAGTTTTAAGAAAAGAAGAGAGCCAACATTTCAGCCTTCCAAGAGGTTTGGGAAAAAATTATACCCAACGCATTGTGCTGAAAAGTATTCAAAAATTCAACAAATAACAAAATCACTAATAAATAAAGGGTGATTTTTTAAGATTTAAGGATTTCAGGTTGGCAGCACTGGTTGGTAATGGCGTCCAAACGTCCTCTGTCAAAGTGAAAAGTGTACAGTGCCATTTCATCATTGAATGACGAATGACCTACCACAACGTCTAATTTTTGGAGAATGGGCCTTACAAAAGCTCAATGAAAATCCCCTGTTTTATCGACAAATAGTGTTCAGCGATGAAGCTCATTTCTTGCTGAACGGATACGTGCACAATCAAAACTATGGCATCTGGAGCGATGAACAGCCACATGCCATACATGAATTACCGATGCATCCCAAAAAAACGACAGTCCGGTGTGATTTATGGGCTGGTGGCGTCATCGGTCCATTTTTCTTCAAAGACGACCGTGGAAGAAACGTTACGGTCAACGGCGAACGATATCAAGCCATAATACGCGATTTTTTTTTTTGCCCCAATTGCCTGAGTTGAACTTGGTTGACATGTGGTTTCATCAGGACGGTGCAACATGCCACACTGCTCGTGAAACAATGGATATGTTGAGGGATGAATTTGGTGAGCAGCTTATCTCTCGATTTGGCCCCCAAGATCTTGCGATTTAACGCCTCTTGATTATTTCTTGTGGCGTTATGTAAAGTCGTTAGTCTGTGTGGACAAGCCGAACACTATTGAAGCCTTACAGGATAACATAACACTCATTATTCGAGGAATACAGGCCGAAACGCTCGAAAAAGTGACGAAAAATTAGACACTAAAAAGTGTCTCTCCGTGTGTTGTGGGCGTTTCTTGTACAGGCCTTGATTCAATCTCATTAACTGAATTCGATACCGATCCCGCTTGATTTCAACAGCTTATAATAAATAACACCGGCCTGGTCTCACCAAATGCGGAGCATAACCTTCTCAGCTGAATATTCGGCCGAGGTGACGGCGTAGAAGTATAACCTGACAGCCCCCATGACTTCCCTTTCTCTGGATTGCTGTAATGAATCCATTTTTCATCACCCGTTACAATGCAATAAAACCCTTTTTTGTCGCTGAATCGTTTGTTCACAGGCGAAAAAACGACGCTCAACGTCCCTTGGCTTCAACTCATAAGGAACCTAGTTCCCTGTTTTTGAAGCATGCAATCGTTTGGAAATGGCTTGACGGGTAATTCCTAACACTGAAGCAAACTCTACCTGTGTTTGACATGGATCGCCATCAAACAATGCCGTCAATTCAGTGTCTTCGAAGGTTTATCGTCTTCCTTTACACGAACGGTCGTCAACATCAAAATCATCGTCTTTAAAGCGACAGAACCAATCTCGACACGTTGTTTCACTTTAAGCAGCATCTCTGTAAACGTTTTGAAGCTCTCGATGAGCTTCAGTCGCCGTTTTCTTCGATTGAAAGAAAAAAATCAATACTTCCCGCATAGGGCAATTAGTTGGCACAAAATCATAAAAGAAAATCACTATTTTGTCGAGGTAGTATGTTTACCATATGATTAAGACTGGCTCGACGTTTGGGTTATGGCAGAATCGACCATCAATCACAGCTGCCGCCATCTGTTGGCAAACAGCGGGAACTTAATTGCGCACCTAATACATATTTGTAAAGAATCGCTCTAACGTTAGGCGTTGTTATCAAAATCTATTAAATGGTGGAAAAGCAACATAAATCAATGTATGTATGTATGAAAAAGAGGAAATCTTGGAGGGTCTCATCGCCCGCGATACGATGGACAGCAATCCATGACGGAGACTGTGCAACTTTCGACCCGACTGAAGTTTTGGTATTTTTTGAATAGCCTAATATGTACTCGTACATTAACATGTAACATGTCTTTTCATTTTTCTTCAGAACACAGTAGCATTTGATTGCCTAAAGACAAGATTCATCAAATTAAACGCCATTTTGCTAGTCAAATACCCCAGTGTGCACTATTGCCATCACCATCTGCCTCATCATCATCTTAATGATCAGTGACACAATTAGAATTATAATTTAAAGAAGACCGCAATAGAGCGGGTGGAAAATGTAGGAAACGAGCACGCGATCACACCAAAATGCCCCCCAAGAAGTATGTCCGCCGTTTACGCCCATCAGTACTTAGAAAATGTTTGCTCATCTGCTAAGAGCCAAACAAACGAACGACAACTGAAAAATCATTTCGAGGGGACAAAATTCAATTCACCTCATTTGTGCGGTTATACTTTTCACACACTCACGAACGTGCCAGACTAACTGCGGGACTCACATGTTGCTTGCGCATCCACCATAATACACAGCTTGCCAGCGATTTGTCACTTCAAACGCAACGTAACGTAAAGTGACTAATAACGATCTTCAACGACCCATTTATGACTGTGTAGAACAACAACAAAACCAACCACCACTGAATATCGGCTGCAATAAATAGGTTCGAGACATAACAAGTAATCCAAGTTGAATGTTTGAGGCAAAACTACTTGATGATACCCTATCAAGAAACTATTTTAAAAATGTCTCAATAAATTGGTTTTTAAATTCTTAAAGTGAAATTTTCCCATTCGATTTTGTTGTAACAAAGATGTTTTCGACTCTCAAAAGTTGAAGCGTCGAAGCGGTAATTCCAGGAAAACAAAACAAAAAATATTAAAAATATTAAGTTCGACTTGGAACAAGTTTATATTGTATGCTAATTCATGAATTTCTTATACTCACCATTAGCTGCTCATGAGCATAGCGTATTGCTCATACTCGTGAGTAATGAGCAAAGACCCTTGCACTTGAGTCACAGGCGTGAGAAATAAGCCAACTCTGTTACTTAGCACTAATGAATCATGAGCAACAGCCTCTACTCGTAAGCCACAGTCGGTGAGTAATGAGAGATAGCGCCTCATCATTACTTATCCACGAGCTGTGAATGCAACTCATGAGTTGCTAATGAGTAACTCATGAGCAGTGAAATTGAAAAAATATGTGAAAAGTAAAAAAAAGATGGTAAAATATGTATGTACCAAGTTTTGAGTAACCCATGGGTGGGTAACGCTTGCTTATATTACTTCCAAACATGAAAAAAAATTAAAAACATCTTATCTTGAAAACGGTGCTCCCAATCTCAAAAATAACCTCATTTTGGGGGAAAAAAATCGGAAAAATTTAAATTAACCTGTAACTCGGAAACGGAGCGTCCAATCATAAAAATAGTACAACTTTCATGCAAAAAAAAAAATTTAAAAAAAAATTCCAAAAATAAGAAAAGTCGCTAAAGTTGAAGTAGTAGTAAATCATCCAATCACGCTTATTAAATTTTGCAAATAATAAAGAAATGAAATAATAGAAATGATCATGGTGGAACAAATTGCCAATTTAAAAAATCGCTATAATACAAATATGGCTATAACTAGAAAAATCGTGAATCAGTATTCCTGTTGAAAAAAATGTTGGTGCCATTGGAATGTCATGGTTTGGTAGACTCCTCTGGAGATCAGATATGGTCTCATTCTCCCGATTGGTACACTCCACTTGCATCAAGCGCTTCTTCAAATTCGCTCTGCTGATGAAATACTAAAAAAATGCATTTCTCTGGAAAAAATGGAGTAGATCGAGAAGAGAGAGTTTTTGACATAATCATTCGTCTGACGATGATTCGGTACATCTTACGCGGCGCCATGATCGGAATTAATCCTGTAGATCCATGATCGGAACTAGTCAATACAAGGACTGAACCAATCTCTAATAAATTGTGGATTTTTCAGAATTAGTTTTTAAATTTGTCATTTCCATTTCATTCCGTAATCTAATGTACATATACTACAAAGGTTCATCCCAATTAGTACACTTTCCAAAGGACCACCTTATTTGTGGGAATAGTTATTATAGAGTATTTTATTCGTGGGCAGGCTAATGTATAATACGTTGCCGAAGAGAATTCTTTCGAAGAATATAGTTGAATAATTTCAACATTTGGTTTCGATTATCGCCGCATACATAAAAAGTGATATAATGAAATGAATTGGAGAATGTATAAGAAGAAGAGGACACAGTCTGTATATACAAGAAAACAATTATTTTGATCTGTTATGTAAGCTCCCCCTTTTTTAATAACTTCTTCCCAACTCTCTAGGAGCTGTTAAATTCCTCTCTCATAAAACTCCCGTATTTTTTCTGAAAAAATGACTCCATGAAACTGTTGAGACTGATTTTTGATTATTTCAGCTACTTCCCTAATCCCCTAGCTCATCTACTCGGAATCAATCTCTTTTGGTCGTCCTAATCTTGGAGCGTCCGTTACGGAGAAGTCGCCCGTAGAAAATCTTTTAAGCCGTTTCTGGCAAGTTATTTCATTTGGCTCGTTTTCTTCATAAACAGGCTTTATTTTTCGGCTTGCTTTAGCAGCCGCTTTTACTTTTCGGAAATAATACAGCATAATATTCCTAAAATACTCTTTTTCTCTCATTTTTCCACTATTTAAAACATTTTTTTAAACGCTTAACCACTCACGACTAGAACGAGAAAACAAGTAAACAATAGTAAACAGTTCATAGAAGGGGTGGGAGGAAGTTATGATGGTGTTTGAAGGAACTCTACGTCATGAGAAGTGACTTATGGTGGGCTAACGAATTTACCGAAAGAACTTTCCGAACAACCCAATGATTCCAAAATCGGCAAAATTAAAACAGCTGAAGTATGGCGTCCAATCGCCGAAATAGCATAATTTTGTATCTCCAATTAAGGTTTATACAAAGTGACAAAGGAATTGTGAACCAAAAATTTGATAAAGGCACTCAAAAGAGCTGAACTCAGGATGTGGTTATGTTATATCGATTCCCCGAAACATAACTTTTAAAGTACAGTATTAATTATGAAGAGAAAAAAATATTTCGAGACTAATTTTTTTCTTGGTCTTTGCATCAATCTAATGTTGACTTTATAATATGGAAATATAATATAGAAATAAAAGTAATAGATGCCTTCCAATTTAGTTGGTACTTTTACAAATACCGAAGGCTATCCGATTGTTCTTTGATTTTTTGAAAAAAATTAAAACAGTTGATTTCAATTTTCAATTTTTCGCCATAGACGGAAACAGCTGACAGGAACCCAATTGTTAGCAGCACAGGTAGGGAAGCAGCTCATAACAGGTAATTCCCTGTCCTGTAAGTACTACTTGCGACCTCTCACCGCGATTCGACCACACCGTTTTAACTGAAGTTGCTGTAGGTGACCCACTTTCATCACCCACCCTCCGCTTAAGAAATGTTTCGATTATGTTACATTTTACATAATTTTATCAATATTTTCCCCAAGTCACTTTTCACTTTCGAATTAAGAATTTGGCGGTAGGGAAGCAGCTCATAACAGGTGATTTCCTGTCAATCCCAACAAGTCCACAGAAAAATCTCAATGCTGACTGCGCCACTATTTGCGACTTCTCACTGCCATTCAACCACACCGTTTAGCTTAACATTACCCACTTTCATCAGTCACCATCCGCTTAAGAAATGATTTTATGATTTACATAATTTTTTCAATATTTTCGACAAATCACTTTTTATCATGTGCTTCTTTTTATATCTAGCCTTATTCAAGCGTTCCCACATGGAGTTTTCTGACATATTCAGCTCCTCCTCCATAGAAAAGTGTTTACATGAAGATCGGAATTGATGATTTCTGTTATTCTGTTGACATTTTCGACAATTGAATTTCCAGACCATGATGCATGTTCGACATCAAAATTACTCGAATGGAATTGACGAAACCATTGCACATGAATGGCTGCTTTAATATTTGTTTAATTTTAAGCAACCTGGCTTACGTTTTCGCATTTATCAAAGAAAAATTGTAAAACAAAGCGTATTTTCTCTTTGTCGGAATCACAAATCTGTATCGAGTGGTTTTTTGAGTACAAAATCGTATCTTTCTAATGCGAAACCTAGCATAACCTGATCGCACCTATAAATACAACAAGAGATACGGGTTATTAAACTCATCTATTGCGAAAATAATGAATTTATTTTTAATTTGCCTTATATTTGTTATGTGACTGCAATTTTTTTTTTTTTTTTTTTTTGAGAAAAATTTTGAAAATAAATGGTCTTTCCCATTTTATTTTGAATTATGGTCATTTTATATTAATTTCCTACAGGCAAATTAGATTCAAAATGAATTTTTTAGTTTTTTTGTTTTACTTCAAGGTGAACAAATTTAAAGTTTTGTTCTTTACCCATTAAATAGCTTTTAAATCAGAAAAAAACGAAATTTATTGGATGAATTTTCTTTGATTGGGCTGGTGTTTTATTGCTCTAGGGCTCGTGCTTGAAGAAATACATTTTTTGCACAAGGTCTTGCCCAATTACCTTAATTTTCTATTAACACCAACATTTACCCCTCAGCTTAATTATTCCTACTGGCAACACTGTGCGCTAATTCATCTGCGCTACCGGCAGAATTTGTTTGGTCACAAAATTATTGGTAGGTGAGATGAACTTGTTTCGCTATTGCTGGCAAAATTAAGCATAACCATGAAAACATTTACACTTACCTACAAAGTACACTATGTGGCAATGAAAATAACACAATTTAATTTACACTAAACTTAAACACTTATTTAATACGACACTTTATAAACCGACACGAAACATTCCGCCGTTTAGCTTTTTAACGCGTTACTACACTAGAGGTGGACATAATGTGCAACTGACAATAACACTCTAGCGATAAATGTTATCGATTGCTCGAAAAAAATAACGGCAAAAAAGATGTAAAACTTCGCGGACTTACACAAATACGAATGCAAATATTTAATTAGATTATAGAATAGAGTAAAATATTTACTCAATTAACAATTTAACATACGTTTAGTTACATAAATCAACAAATTTCTGTTCAAATTTGCAAGTGCAACTCTTAATTCTCATCTTTAGTGTTGTTCTGATTCCACATTTCTCAAAGTTGTCCAACACTAACAGTCATTTGACAGTTCAAGCAAGCTCTCTTTAACTTTCCATTTGACATAAACGATTTCGCTCTCAGCTCAAGTACTGCTGTTGGTTCGCGTACGAACAATCGAAGAAGGCAAATTTCTGTGGTCAACGCAAAAATTTGCATAATATTCGGATTTTACCCCAAGAAAATAATTACGTTTTGAAATAAAATTGCCCGGCAATATAAACGATGGCCGCTAGCTCGAGAGTTTTGTTGAAAGTACGCGGTAAGTTGCAAAACGATAACAATAAATCAATAAAATGGATAAATCTACCAAGTGCAAGTGATGAAAATCTTATATAACTTCACTGACAAAATTTATGAAATTTTGTGTAGGCCGGTGGATTTTGACAGAAAATAGATGCTTTAGAGCTAAGTAAAATATGGGTCAATAAGGAATCGGTTGAAATTCCATGATAGTTTAGCAATGAAATCAGGGTTAGAGTGCCGTGATGGAGACCTTGGCGTATCGCGCTGCAGCATCAAATGTGAACGAATGAAGAATAAACTAAACGAACGGTCAGTGGCCGTGAATTTTTTTATTTTATTTTATTTGACTGTCCTCGCTGTCTTTCTGTGTTTTTAATTGTGCGAGTTAAAATCTATTAAAAGTGAAAGGCTGTGGACGGGTGGTTTGATAGAAGGGAGGGAGGGATAAACACATTAATTAATGTAATGGATTATACATTTTTAAATTTTACTTTGTGTTTTTTTTTCAGATGGCCTTGTTGCAGCCGTCCGCCAGAGTTCCCAGTACAATCAGACCCGTGCCAATTTGATGTTGACCGAGAATTCACGCGTCATTTGTCAAGGCTTTACCGGCAAACAAGGTACCTTCCACAGCCAGCAGGCTTTGGAATACGGCACAAAGTTGGTGGGTGGTATTTCACCCAAAAAGGGTGGCACCACCCACTTGGGTTTGCCCGTCTTTAAGAGTGTAAGTATTGACATACATATGAAGCGATAAAAAGTATGAACATAACTGCATCCAAAATTGAATTGTGAATGTATTTTGTGTGGTTGTATCTTATGAACCACATAAAAATTGGGCTTGGTCGCGTTGACAGAGCAGTGTGGGCTACAAAAGGATGCAATGCTTTTTAATTTTATCACACAACAGAAGCCAAAAATTCCGATCTTAGTCTGAGCCATTAGAGAGCAATTGAACTATTTAGGGACGGAATAAAAGCGAATGTTGCGAAACAATCATATCCGGCAAAAAGGAAGCATTTGAATAAAATATAATATGATGATTTCAAATGTGCATTTTTCTTATTTGGCAAGCGAAATTCTTGTCTTATGGACAAGAAAGCGGCAATTGAAAGACATGTTCCCTATTGAAGATGTGCATGTTCCTCAGTGACGTGATTCTAGTCGGGTTTAACTGTCAAGTGTATGTTCTTTTTAAAATATATTATGGAAATTTCTTTGTATATTTCGGAAGACGAGGTTTGGAAGAGAGTTTTTTCAGTTTAAGAGTGTAATAGAAGACCGTGTTGCCTCTGTTTTTTTTTCTTTTTGTGCCTGCGTCTCGGAAATTGTTCATATTGGACGTTATTAGGTTGGGCCCCTAATTATCAAACATCACGAATTACATGTTGCCTAAACATCTAACATATTGGGTGACATTGGAAACTTTACCAAAATATCTATTCCACGACCGGCGTGTACGTCGATTATGCCATTAACCCATTCCAAACCAATTGCAAATTTCTGTATCACTTGTGTTTTTTTTTTTTTTTTTGTCTTTTGTTGCATTCAAAATAACACGTGCTTTGCACCGAAAAGCCTTTAGAAAAATCCAATCCAATTAAAGGTATAATTCCGTATATTAGGACGAAAAACATATAAAACAAATAATTCTAATAAGTGAAGTAGACTGTCATTGCAAATCATATTTTTCTGCTATTAAGATACACGAAATTGTTATAGCAGTAGTGGTGTAAAGATATGTATATAATGTACTTGTTATTGAATTATAGAGAAGATATAATGTAATATTGTATTTTGATCAAATCGGCCTTAAGGCTTAAAATTGCAATCCTAAATAAAAATTAATATTTGATATTTCTCCCCCTCCACTTGAAAAATTATTAAAAAAAGAAAAATAATGCAATTTTTGTTTTTTGAACAATTATTTTGTATGGGAAACTTTACTCTCTATTATAAAAGTAAAATCATTTTTCAAAAGTCGATAGTTTTTCTAAAATCAATTTAATTATTTAAAAAAACAGAAAACCAATCAATTATTTTCGCCAGCTTCGTTTTACTTTTCACTCCAAATCGCTTTTTTCGACAATGACATGTCAGCCATTATGAGGCTTTAGGAGAAAATAACAATTCTCTTTTTTTCCTCCTCATTTTAGCTACGTTTCCCGTAAATAATATCTCCGATGTCTGAAGGGTTGCCTGCTTATGATATATTTTTTGCTTGGCTAAGAACTCGGCTATGCACCGTTTCTTTTCCCCCGAAGCAATACCCGATGTATGAAAAAATTGAAATTAAAATATCAACAATTTGTGATTGATCCGTAATGGATTAAAGACATTTTGATAAGTTTCTTGCAGTGCAAATATCATCCACAATCTACTAAAAATAAGAAAGATGGCTCATATTGTAGGTCCAGGGTTTGGGAACCCGTAACTAGAAAAATTTCAATTTCGTCTTGGGGGGAACATTTTTTATATATATTTATATATATATATATATATATTTGTTTATTTGGTGCAATTAGGCCAGTGGTCCTATTCGGAATGGGCAATATCGGTCTATGTTTTGTTGTAGTCCCCTTGCGAACGGATCGCTCAAATTATGCTTTGTCGCTTTCAAAATTCAGGAATGAACTTTATTCAAACTGCATCATATCGGTCCCTGTTTTGTTATAGCCTCCATTCAAATTGAAAAGAAACGGCAATTTCTGAGAAACTGGTTTATCTTTCTCTAAACAAAACAGTGGAACAGAACATCGTTTTATGAAACAACTGAAAACAGATTTTTTTCAATAAGCAAGTTTTTACCTTAATCTACTAAGAAGTTAAGTTATTCTACCGCAGAGTTCAATGTTCAAAAAGGCAATTAAAACAGAAATAATTTTGAATCTACCTTGATGTATTGATATTTAATATACGATTATTATTATTATTAAACTCTAGCTCCAACAGATACGATTCGCAATTCGATTGATTGTTCCTTGGCAAAGCCGATTAGCTCATTCGGCCAATGTGACAGTTTGTATTAATGCTTATAATATAATAACGAGTGTTTGTTATGTACTCGAAATGATTCTATCCTTTTCTTCTGTGCTTACGTCGATATCTGTATTTATACTAATGATTTCAATGTTTACTCATTTAAAATACGATAACAACAGCCATTGGTTACTGGTTTGCATCTATGTAACAGACCTTTGTTTATTAAATTGTGATGGTTTTTAGGAATTTTTGTTATTTAACAATCAATGCAGATGCATTTTCAGTTATTCCAGAAAAATTTGTACTGATCGTAAAACATCAAAAATTATTACAAAATTATATTCTTGATAGTTCGCAAATTTGTTGAAATTATACTAAGCATTTAGTGGCAAAGAAAGGAAAACAACATACTTAGAACATCGTAAAGGCTGACAAAATTTTTAAAAAAAAATTTGCAACGAATACCAACATATGCAATAGTCGAGAAGAGACTGATCATCCACTGTTGCCTGATAGTGCATCATGAATTAATTTTATTGAGCAGGATGTATACGAAAACCGGTCCAGTTTACTGGTAGAGTTTTTTTCTAAGAGCTATTCAAATTTCCAATAAGCAAATAATGTGAATAACAAATTCGCAACTACTAGTAGTAGAGTTTATAGCAAAATAGGTTGTATTTCTGATTACCTTTAGCAGTCGCTTAAATACTGCGAGTGCAAGATTGTTATGTGGTTACAAAACAAGCCCTTTTCGCCCAATTTATGTGAAGTGTTGTGAAAACAAGTCCATTATTTTTGCATGACATTGAAACATTTACTTAGTGTAGTTAAAATGATCCGACTTACAACTTTTTTGTTAACTTGTTGGCATCTTAAAAGTAATTCGTTTATATCTTGTCATAGAAACCCTCGTTTCTATTGGCAAAAAAGCGAGAGTAGTTGATTTTCACAAGATTATATCGAGACGAATTTGTCACCAGCAAAATTGTTCGCCATAGGCAACAAGAACAGTTGATAATCACTTGGCTTCAGGTCCGGATTATTATAGTACCTCTGAACCAAGTTCCCGAGGCTTCTGGCAAGTCACTACCTACGTGTGTGACCAGACGAAACACAAAGGTGGCCGCTTCTGGGCGATTATTTTCTTCAGGCGGTCCAATTGTTGGCAGTACAGATCCGAATTAATAGTGTGGCCTAGGGGAGCAACTCATAGTAGTGCCAATTCCACCAAACATACAGCAAACCCTCCCTGATTGTAAATTCCGGTTTGGCCCCCACTTGCACTGGCTTACCGCGATTCCACTACGACCGTTTTTCTCTTGACGTTGTAAGTAACCCACTTTTTATAACCGCCCGATGAATCGATCGATGAAGTTTTTGCATTATCTCCTATTGGGCATTGTAACAATACGTTTGTTTCATCACACAGCGCCAGTTTTGCTTACAAAAATTGCCCTACTGGGAACATTATATCACAACCACAACCTTCATACCGAGAAAGGGAGGTTCTTAAACATTTAAAGTTTGAGAATAGCTTAAGGTTGTTTCTACCCTAAGGCTTCCTATCATTCGCTTTGCCAGATAATATTCATTTACATTATTTTTGGATGCACTAGCTATCCTGGGAGAAACTTCGGAGGGGCCCAGTTACTAGATAGTTCGGTTGGTCTTTCGCCCCTATACTCAATTCTGACATACATCGAATTTCTTTTTGTATGCAGTCTCATTCAAGTGATTCCAAATGGCTTTTTATGCAATGTTTAACTCCAGGGCATCGAAACAGTGCTTATATGGCAGTCGGAATTGACGATTTAAATGTATTTTATCGATATATTCGACAGTTGGCCTTCCAGAGCGTGAACCATAAAAACTATTCACATTTTCAGCCGCCTGGCATGCGTTTTCGCTGTTATTAAATGAAAACTGTTAAACTGAAAGCTCTATACTGTTATGCCTTTCTGACTGAGTCGAGCAATCACAAAACTGTTTGAGCATTTTTTTGAGTATAAAACCTTATCTTTGTAACGCCATCTAGCGTAACCAGACCGCATTTACACAATGCGGAATACATAATATTAATAGAGGGCTTTAATAGGTAAAATAATGAATTTGTTTTCACTATACTTCATACTTTATTTTCAGTCGCAAAAAGCAAGCCATAATAAATGTAAATGTATAAAAATATTGAAAAAATTGATTTCAAAGTGGTGCCAAATCAAAATTTTTTTTGGCAACTATATTCTAATGAAAATTACTTGAAATGTTTATATCATTATCTATTTAAAATTTTACGAAAATTAATTTATAAAATATAGTTAAAGAACGCCGAGTAACTAAATCATATACACTCGTTGATATATTTGAAATGTTTATACATACAAAGTACAATACTTACAAAATCTTTTGCTATTTCTGCTTTATTGAAGTATTTCGGAGTATTCCCATTGTCCTATCTATTGTTTCATGTTTCTATTAATGTCTCATTTGACCTGCTGCGTTGCATATACATACTTCGCTAGGCGTATCCTTTTTTTACTGTACCTGCGACAGCATTCAATTTGGGAGGAACGATTTTCAAGCGACACGATTCCCAAGCAACTTTCGTAGCAGTGTGCATAAGATAAAATTAATTATACTAATAGGCATGATAATTCAATTAGCCTTAATTAGCATATAAGTGAGCTAATATATGAAAAGTTTGAAAAGTATACTGCTGAGCAGTTGAGTACATATTTACACCTAATTTATCCTAAAGGATATTAAAGAATTATAGTGTGAAAATATTATAGGCAATTTTTTAAGAAATCAACGCAACTTATTCAGCGTAAACAAATTTCGTTTTAGATGTTCTCATAGGAATTGAATTATTCTCCCCAATTCTCGCTTTTCCTCACATGTTTTGATAATAATTTTCTATTTTACAGGTAGCTGAAGCCAAAAAAGCTACAGACCCTCATGCCACCGTCATCTATGTGCCACCTCCTGGTGCCGCTGCTGCCATCATGGAAGCTTTGGAATCTGAGATACCATTGATTGTGTGCATCACTGAAGGTGTACCTCAACACGATATGGTGCGTGTGAAACACGCCTTGTTGACCCAGAACAAATCTCGTTTGGTCGGACCCAACTGCCCCGGCATTATTGCACCAGAAAGAGTAAGTATTGCCATTTTATAATCTTTTTGCATATTAACTATACATTTCAATTACATATATATCGTATGTATGTGTAAATGTAATACAATTCAGCAACAGTTGTAATCATTCATCCATCATCAATACAATAATATTATTTTCATTGACATTAACTGATAACGCCATAAAGTATTAAGTCTTTGAGATTTGTAAAGCATATATAGATGCTGAAAAATATCGTTCGAGTCAATTTTCTTTATAAAAAGTATCTTCAAAATTATGATTTTGCATGAAAGTTATTTTTTAAGGTAGTTTTTTTCGACGAACGGCTTTTGTATGAAATGCCATTAACGGCAACTAATATTGAATGCATTTTTGTGCATCATTTGGTTTTAACTCTTGAACAAATTGCATCTTATATGGAAAAAGACGAAACGTATGTAAAATTTTTTGCAAAGACCGGTTAGACATCTCTAACTGCTGAGAACGTCGTCTGGTGATAATGATAATTTCAGTCATTTCGAACTGCACGAGGTCTTCCAGCACGCAGAAAATTACAGACAGCCCCTTGTTGCTCAAAACTCTGAACCAATAGGTAAATTGTTGGAGCGCTAGGAGCATTTTGAACATTTAAGAAGTTTCGATATGATCTTTGTGTCTGAATAATCGAATGCTGATTTTCAAAGTAAAATTGAAGAACTTTAGTTCTTTGTTCTGAGTCTTGCCATCATAAATTTCCTAAGTATTATTTAGTTAATTCTGTAAAGGGACGAAAAAAAGACAAACAAAAAATGTATTCACTGATCAAATCTTAACGTTGCCTATGCGGCACCCTATAAAAGGTAGAAGTATTGAAGGAAACTTTTTTAAACGAAATTAAATTGAATTTGAATACAAAATTAATTTCTTCGAAATTTCCCATTTGAAATTCTGCTTTGATACTAAATTTGCCCCTACTTTGTTGAAACACCTGCCTAGATTGTTACAAAACAAAAACAGTTTAATTTTTATTTGGCAAGTCTGATGAAGAGGCCGAAAACATCACCTTAAATCTGGTAACTTGTCCTTAACAGTGACACTTCCAGTGTCCAGAACAAAAATTGATAAAAGATTGTACATGACGATCAGGTAGTCAACTTTAAAAGAAATGGCTCTGCATAAATATAATACGATTTAGCAACATTTGTAATCACTCATTATTGATAATTGCATACATTAATATTATTTTCATGGGCATTAACTGATAACACTATAAAGTATTAAGTCTTATTGAGATTTATAAGGTACAAAAAATATAAATAAATCCAAATGAGAAGCCAAACAAACTTTTGCAAGATCAAAGTTCAAATGCATTATCACATTGTACTTTGACGCACAATGAGAGAGAGACACTTTCTGTTCCCTCTGCCACCTAGTGCTAGTCGCTTTTGTTTTTTATTACTTTTACGCTTTAGCATTCGAGGAATGCTTGATTTCATTACTCCTTCTCCCTAGTTTGTCTAGTTTTGCTTTATCGCTGTCTTTATCTAATGCCGGTATGCGTAAACAAATTTTGTGACGACATCAATAGAATGGCATAAATAAATATCATGCTCAGCTGACCGACCTAACAAACTCATGTCTGATTGTGAGTCATTTCGCTTTAGTTTTTTTTTTTTTGTTTCTATCTGGAACATGTTTGTTTAAGATATTTTTAAATGGGGGTATCTTTGTGGCGTTATGAACAATATTTGCTATGAATTTCAGGTTTTCTTTAAAGATATGTTATGTGAAATAAATTAACACACATTTGTTGTTTGGATTACACAACAAAGTCAGGTGGCTTCGTAGGTTTTTCTTTTCTGTGGGATATCGATTATTCTATAGAACGTAAAAATAAAATACGAAAAAGAAGGCCTAGAGGAATCTTAGCTCATAAACTTTGTTGACCGCATCGTGAATAATATTATACTACTTACAGAAAGAATAAGTTGTTGAATTATGTTTTGAAATAATGTCCTTTCTTCGGTTTGTATGACTGAGTTATTATAATTCATGCTATAATACATTCCCTTAACTTAATTGCAATTAAATTGTCGTTAAATAACATTTGCCATTAAAACTTTTATTACATCGAATGTTAAAGAACTTGATCAATTTAAAATGCCTGTTGCCACACTCATTTTCTCAATTTGTCAGCCGATCTTAAGCGTTTCTAAGGTCCAAGCAGAAAGAAACATTCATTGAAGTTAAAAAGATCCGGTGCAAGGGATTCAGAAGTAGTAAAGAAATTTGACAATCATAGATTAACTTAAAGCGAGTTTGCCATAGGAAAGATGCTTTGTTGTTTCCAACTTTTATTTACTACATTTTTCACAGACACATTTTTGCACAGTTGAGTGAGTCTAAAAATAGAGTTATGTGTTAGTTCACTAAATGTGAGAAGCTCTCCCATGACTCATTCATCAGATAGATGTGAGGGAATTTGTTTATTTTGTTTTATTTTTGTACAGCCCCCATTTTACACATGTTGTGAAATGGAAGAATGCTTTTTCTATGTGAATCCTGTAATGCCTTCAATGGCCCATCGTAAATGGTTCCAAATATAATAATACCATTTGGCGTTTTCCAAAAATTGAAGTGTTGCTTCTACTAAATCCCAATGTACAGATTTCGAGACTGTTTTCACACATTTTGTATTGAGTTGCTATGGTGAAATATTTGCCGTCAACAGAAAAGTGAAAATTTTACAAATCCAATGAGATAACACTGAAAGCATAGACATGGTAACAGACTTGACAGTGTACCCAGGACTTTTGGGCGGAAATTCAATCGGAATTTGCCTAGTTTCGAAGATATCTCCAAGATAGCATAACAGATTTAAATACCGATATTCCATGGACTTATAGCTGATACAAAATTAAAATATAGTCAACAAGATAAATATTCTGACACGTATAAATTCACGCTAATAAGTAATTTAATTTATTTATTCAGGATTGTAATTTTAAGCCTTAAGGCCGATTTGATTAAATTGTTCAAATTTAAAAATTAATAATAGAAGGGTGGGTGGTCGTAAAATCAATTTTCAGCCAATAATGTAGTATTAAGATCCAACATCAAATTGTCACATCAAAAAATTACAAATCGCTCAAAACAGATTCCTTAAGATGACGTATAATCTACCATGGTACTACTTAGGGAGAAGCCTTCCAACCATTTTAGGATTTTAGTTAGTAAAATACGATAAATGAAACTGCAATAAAAATCTAACATGAGATGCCAATTTTCCAGCTAACTTTACACCTATATCATTAAGATAAACTCAGCATAATTTTACTAAGATCATCATTCAAAATAAGGGTTTTCTATATCCATTTTTTTTTTTTGCATAAAATAACAAAAGTAGCCTTATTGTGACAAAATCCCAATCGTATGTTAATTTTGAAAAGGATTATAATTTCCTCAATTTTTTAACAGAAGATAAGCATAAAGTAAATAAGTTTCACACAGCTTGAAGAAAACAAACCAAAAATCTAGAGAAGATGTATTGTAATAAAACTTTAAATGCTTTTAAAATTGTCATATCAAACTCAATCAAAATCAATGCATTTGTCGTCATTCCAAAAATATTACTAGCGAAAATAACAATTCAAAATTGGTAAAAACAGAGTTATATTGCAATACGCTTTTATCTCAAGACTATTTCTAACAGATCGCTCATTTCGTGAATAACTGTCATAACACCAATTCGCAATTCAAAGATTTTAGATTGTATATCTCAATAGAACGTCGATTTAGTTCTAATTTATGGCCAAATATAAAATATGTTATATATAACATACATACATATATATAACCCCGAGCACCGTTAAAACCGACAAATCTTTTTTAGATCATGTCTGACGAAAATTTCGAGCTGTTCTAGTATCCACAAGTCCATTAAAAGCTTCTCAAAATAATGTGCAGAACTGTAATTAACCAGGAAGTCCCGTTCAGTGAATATTCACTGGAATGCGGCTATAATTCTTGAATATGAGAATCTTCCATATGACATTCACGGCTTGCTAGGGAATTTGTTGTATTTATTTTTATTAAAATGGCTGCTGATACATGATATGTACTTTTATATAATACAGATATTGCTTTCAAAGAGTTTATTATATAGTTTATCACAGGAGGAAACAAAGAAAAGGAGATGAAACTCCACTTTGGGTTATCTCTAGATATCATATTGTTCACTGAAAACCTGACCAAGGCAGATTTGGCGGTGCTGCTACAATTGATGCTGTCTAGACCACTATTACGTCTGTCACGAGCATAACTGGATACTACGTTCTTTTCTCAAGTAAAAAAATTCCACAAGACATTTGTATGCTAGTGAGAAAATTTTGCGGCATTGCCATACTTTCTTGTATTGATTTCCAACACTGAAATCGGAACAACTAACCTTTTTACATCATAATATGTTCGATAATATGTATATTTGTAGAGTTGTTGAGTTATGTCTTTACTTATTACTATTTCATTTTCACGTTTACAAATGTTTTATCGAACATATTGCGACGTAAAAATGTACATTTTTCCGACTTCAGTACTGGAAATCAACAAAAAGGGTGTTGGCGTTGCCACATAAGAAAAGTTTCCTCGTGAAAAACATAGCACTGTCTGGTGGAAAAATTTAGCTGAAAATACCACGAACTTTTCTTTATATGGAGTTTCACCGTGTAAAGTCAGCATAGTACCAGCCTGAAGGATGTTCTGATTATAGCCAAATAAGGCTAAAGTAAACTCGCCTGTAAGAACAATTTTGCGTCTGAGGCGTGATTGTCGGCAACCTCTCCAGAAAACATGAAAACAGAAAACATGAGAGACTGATGGTGTTGTAAAATCCTAAGAACTATCTTGCCTCGGCTTTCCAAACTTCTGTATAACAAAACTGGGACTTTTTTCTAGCGTTGTAGAAAACACATTCATTCATTTTTATATGTGCTTTTTAATAGACTTCAAAACAAAGTGTTTATTTGTCGAGGCTTTGCCTTTCTATGGACTCAATTGAAGTCTAATATTTTTCGCTACAAACTGCAAATTACAGATTTCGCCTTGTCGCGGGTAAGCACTTTTAGTTAGATGCTGGGCATGATAATACCTAGAAAATGTTATCCAACATCAAGAAAAAATGTCGTATTTCATAGTGTCTTGATAATGTCTTTTATTAATAGAGAATTTGTAAATTATTATTATATTTTATTGATTGGAAGCAGGGAAAGATCCGTTTCGGCGAGCGCTACCTCTCCTCGTCTGTACTCAATATCAATCACGTAATCAGAATTTCCTTCTTTTAATGTAAATCTCGAATATTTTTGACCACAAGTAGGAAAAGAAACAAATGATCCACATTTCTATAGTCCTTTGTAGTGAAATCAGTGTTGTCATAAATTTAATTAAGTTCCCTAGGTGGGGTTGCTCTTGACCCATTAAATATTAATGCAAATATATTTTTCGCTGAGACTGATATTAAGAGAAAAATCTACGAAAATTTTTTCTAAATAAGGTAATGTTAATAAAACGTTAATGCTAAGCAAAAGTCGCCTTTAAGCAGTCCTTTCAGCAGATTTTCACTATATAATAATTTTTTACTGCAAGAAATAATCAACAACAGGTTAAATAATCTTCTGAGAGCCATATCAATTTTAAAGTTATGTTTTCAAAACAACACCGGCTATGGCAGTTGTTTTCAACTGATTTTTACTCTCAAAATATGTACGTCTTCAGAATGGTGTCCCAAAATCCACCGCTGGCAGGAAATTTAAGTACAAAGTCAATTTTATTTTATTTATTTAAAAAATACTATTAAATTGTCATCCATATGGCCATTCCTCGTAAGATTCACTATATCTTTTGTTCATCAACTTATTGAACACATTCATTTTATTAACCTCAACTATTTGTTTTAATCATCTCGCAACACACATCGATCATATGGCTAACGTAAAACAAACAAATTATAAACAAAATTTCATTATCTTGCAGTGCAAAATTGGCATCATGCCCGGACACATTCATAAGCGCGGCAAAATCGGTGTCGTCTCTAGATCCGGTACGCTGACCTATGAGGCTGTCAATCAAACCACCGAAGTTGGTTTGGGTCAAACGTTGTGCGTTGGCATTGGTGGTGATCCCTTCAATGGCACCGATTTCATCGATTGTCTCGATATCTTCATCAAGGACCCCGATACCAAGGGTATTATTTTGATTGGTGAAATTGGTGGTGTTGCCGAGGAAAAGGCCGCCGAATATCTAACACAATACAACACTGTAAGCTTATCACGTACGAAGAAATACAAAAAATTGTATTTAATACTCATTTTTTTTTTTTTTTCTTTCCTTACTTGTCAGGGCATCAAAGCCAAGCCTGTTGTTTCATTCATCGCTGGTCTTTCTGCCCCACCCGGTCGTAGAATGGGTCACGCCGGTGCTATTATCTCAGGCGGCAAAGGTGGTGCCGGTGACAAGATCAAGGCCCTCGAAAAGGCAAACGTTATTGTCACCAGGAGTCCAGCACAAATGGGCAAGGAATTGTTTAAGGAAATGAAACGTTTAGAATTAGCCTAGGATTTAATGCTACGCCAAGCGAAAAGTAGTTAAACATCATTACAACCATTCAACTCAATCAACAAGATTCACTTTACTACTACTCCACAAAAGTTTAACTTATAAAGTGTTATTTGCAAATTCAAATAAACAGATTGTTAACTTACAAACTCGAACTCACCTTATAAAATCTATTAACAACCAAACAATGTGTAAATTAAAGAGATTTCGCACATTTGCGTAAATACAGAGATTTCCATTTCAAATTAAACTGCCGTTCCTATACGTAACAAGGAAAACAATGGTAGCAAAAATATCATGAAATAAATACAAAATAAGACTACAATATTTTGGCTTTTAGTTTAAAATTAAATATATTTGCATATTTTGATCGCTATTTTTCAGCCGCTTATCGGTGTTTACATATATAATATGCACACCATCGTCATTTCACTTGTCATCGTTATAAATTGTAAATTGCACTGTTGTTGTGAATTTGGCCTAAATGTAAAATGATATTATTCGTACTATAACGAAAACCAAAATCCTATGAGCTAGGAAAACAAAAAAAATTAGAAAACCACAAGTGGCAACTGATCTTTATTTTGAACAAAAAAAAAAAAAAAAAAAAAAAAAAATACATATTTTTGTGTGTATTTATTAAAATAGTGGAAGCAAGTACTAAATGTACATACAAATATTAGAAAATATAAATAAACAAAAGCAGACTACCAACAGAATAAAGTTCAGTGTTTTTTATGGGTGGGAATTAAAATATAAATTGGATAAAATATGAGTTGCAATGAAATACAAATTAAACATTTAGACATATAGATGATGCCAATAGTTTGGAAAAAATATCTTCGTAAAAAGTGGCAACCTTATAAAACATACTTTTTAAATTTCAATGCGCTACGTTGTGTTGTACTTTTATTTAAGCCATCAAAAGTGAACGCTTCAATATTTCTATTTGAAAGTTCTCAGTCCAACCAATATTAAAGCAGAGCTAGATTCTACTCTGGGAGAGTCGTCTCCTTCGTTTACGACTGAAAAATATTAGGCAACAGAGTTTAAATCAGGCCGTACGAGCTGCCAAGATGAACACCGTAGTGGTCGATCAATTGAGGTGTCCACGCCAGGCACGGTTAAGAAATCCACAAAATGGTATTGGATGATCGTCAGCTGAAGGCGCGTGTGCTAGCTGAAATGGTAGGCATTTCAAAATGTGCTATACATCGCATATTGACCGAAAATTTGAAGATGAGAAAGCTGTGTGCTACATGGGTGCCGTGCTTGCTCCCACTAGGGGTCCTACAGAGGAAACTCAGTCTCGGGGCTTACTGATCTCCACGCTACCGGCCAAACTCACCGGTTGCTGAAAATGTCATCAATCAGATTTAAGCTGATTTGCAGTTAATGTATAGGTATATCCGACCTCGCCTTTCCTGTTAAGCCGACAGCCACTAATTAATCTTTAGTAAATTCATTTTGATCCCTTTAAGTAATCGATCCCCTTAAGTAACCTGAATAGAAATCAAATATTAGACTTTGTTAAGGCACGTATTGTTTAAACTCAAGTTGACCGTAATGAGGCGTGTGTTTGCGAGTTCATTTGGCATACCCAGATTTTATAGAATCAGCTGGCGAGATTATTGAACTCATTAACTGGATTGTTTCTCCTTACAAAGTAAGAGATCAAATTAACATAATGTAAAGGGGGTCATCCAAATGGTGATAAGCGCGACGGGGGTATTGGGTTGAAAGAGAAAATTGTGCCGAAAGTAAATCCATATAAAGGGTGATTTCTTAATGGTAGTTTTTTTTTTTTTTTAATCGAATAAAACACTCAAATTTGCGTCATATATTACAATTTTTTATTGAAATCGATAAATTGGCCTTTGGCATTTAATTTTTAAAGACAATTTCACGTAAATGTTGTCCGCGGCTCCGTCTCAAAATGTCCATTCGGAAGGTCCAATTTTTCGTCACTTTTTCGAGCATTTCGGCCTGTATTCCACGAATAATGCGTGTTATGTTATCCTGTAAGGCTTCAATAGTGTTCGGCTTGTCCACATACTCGTAAACTAACGACTTGACATAACCCCACAAGAAATAATCAAGAGGCGTTAAATCGCAATATCTTGGGGGCCAACTCATAGGACCAAATCGAGAGATGAGCTGCTCACCAAATTCATCCGTCAACATATCCATTGTTTCACGAGCAGTGTGGCATGTTGCACCGCCGTGATGAAACCGTATGTCAATCAAGTTCAACTCAGATAATTGGAGCAAAAAGAATCGCGTATCATTTCTCGATATCGTTCGCCTTTGACGGTACGTTTCTTCCACGGTCGTCTTTGAAGAAAAATGGATCGATGATGCCACCAGCCCATAAACTACACAAGACTGTCGTTTTTTCAATAATTCATGTATGGCATGTGGCTGCTCAACACTCCAGATGCGACAGTTTTGCTTGTTTACGTATCCGTTCAGCAAGAAATGAGCCTCATCACTGAACACAATTTTTCGATAAAACGGCGGATTTTCATTGAGCTTTTGTAAGGCCCATTCCCCAAAAATTAGACACTTTTACTTACACTTTTCACTTTGATAGATGACGTTTGGACGCCATTAACAACCAGTGCTGCCAACTTGAAAAACTTAAATCTTAAAAAATTACCCTATATATTCATCACAAGTTAATTCAAAAATTTACAGAGTTAGAACACTTAATTTTTAATTTATATTATATCGGGTGGTTCGGAAAGTTCGTTCGGGGTTTGAAAGAAATTTATTTACAAATGCATATAGAAGAAAGCAATTATTTAAATCTACTATCTATATTATTATAATCTCCCTCTTTTTTAATAACTTCTTTCCACCTCTCTGGGAACTTTGTAATTCCTCTCTCATAAAACTCGCGTGGTTTTTCAGGTTGGTTGCTCAGAATGCGAAATAGGTGGTAGTCGGACGAGGCGAGGTCTGAGGAGTACAGTAGGTGAAGTAAAATTTCCCACCCAAGCTCTGGCAGTTTCTGACGGGCACGCAAGGCAGCATGAGACTTCGGCGAGAGAGTGAGGTACCCACACATCGAGGTTGCTTCGTTACGACCCCGTGAACGGTTGAGACTGACTTTTTTGATTATTTCAGCTATTTCCCTAACTGTTGCACGATGATTACCAATAATTAAATCTCTCACCTCTTCAGAAACAATTTCTACTGGTCGTCCTAATTGGGAGCGTCCGTTGAGGAGAAGTCGCTCGTAGAAAATCTTTCAAACCATTTCTGGCAAGTTCTTTTATTTGGTCCGGTTTCTTCATAAACAGACTTTATTTTTCAGCTGGCTTCAGCAGCCGTTTTTCCTTTTCGGAAATAATACAGCTTAATATGCCTAAAATGCTCGTTTTCGCTAATTTTTTCCACTTTTTACAAATTTTTTTAAATGCTAAAGCCACTCACGACTAGAATGAGAACACAAGTAAACAATAGTAAACAGTTTAGAGAGAGGGTGGGAGGAAGTTGTAATAGTGTTTGAGGAAACTCTACGTCATGAGAAGTGACGTATGGTGAACTAGCGATTTAACCGAGCAAACTTTCCGACCAACCCAATACGTAGCATGGCTTTCAAACTGTAATTTTAGTAGGTTGAGGTCTGAGATAAATACACATTTTTGTATTTCTGGATTAAGCCTTTCTCCCTTGCTTGGTATTTGAATGCTAATTAATGTAATTGGATCTCAGATTAACTTGCCATCATAATACGGAAGAATTTGAGTTGCCGCCAAGGCTATTTGAATGCTATCGTAGGTAATAATGACAACTACACATTACTCATAAATAATGTGCAACTTTGCATACCACTCCCAGCCGTGAGTTGCCAATTTTGGTTTAAAGATATGAAGAAATCATTCAATCATGAAAATAGCCTCACTGTGGTGTTCTAATAAGAGAATTGAACGAAATGTAAGCCTTAACATAGTGCCATGAAATATTCGAAAAAGCGGTAAAATATAAGGTATAATAAGAAAAGATGCAATATTTTCCCAATAGATAGCTTTAGTAGTCTGTATCTAGTGGTGTATAGGTATACGTACGATCGGTTTACGCTAGATGGCGTTAGAAGAGTAAGATTTCATACTCAAAAAAACTATGCAGAGAATTTTATGATTGTTTGAGCGTGCCACAGAGAGCAAAAAGCAACGAGAAATTACGTCATATTTAGAGTTGTTCTTCGATAAAAGCAAAACGCAAGACTAGTGGCAAAAAATGAGAATAGCGTTTGTGGTACTGATGTACTAGCCAATCACGTACAATTTTGGTTTCGTCCATATCGTTCCGATAATTTTGACGTTAAAGATGGACCACGTTCTAGAAGGCCAATTGTCGAAAATGTCAATAAAATAATGGAATGAACGAATTATTTCGATTGCCCCGAGAACAAACATTGCCCAAAAAAAAAATTGAAAAGGCTGCATACAAAAAGAAGTTCGGTATATGGGTGTCACATAAGGTAGCGCCATTTAACGTCATGGACAGAATTCCAATTTGCTAATCCCTGGCTGTATAGCAACAAAATGAACCCATTTTTAATGCGGATGGTTACTTGTGATGAGAAGTGGATAACTTACGACATGAAGCTCAAGCGGGCCTAGTCGAACCGTGAGTAAGCCGGCACAAACGATGGCTAAGGCAGTATTGGCGGTCAGAAAGGCTTTGCTGTGTGTTTGATGGGAGAGTATCATCAAGAAATCAATTAATATGAGCCAAACTTTTAATTGAGATCTCTACTCTCAACAATTAGACCGTCTGAAGGAAGCAATCGCCCAGAATCGGCCAGTTTTGGCCATTAGAACAGGAAATGTGTTTCACCAACACAACGCCAGGCCAGACACATTGATAATGCCCCGCCACAGGTGCCGGAAGGTTGATTGGAAGATTATTTATAGTTCTTACTTGGTACCAAGTGATTACCATCTGTTCCTCTCTACGACAATTAATTTTATAGTTTCAAAATTCGCTTGCGAAAATTGACTGTTCCCGTTTTTTTATTAATAGAGACGAAGGTTTCTATGAGCGAAGCATAACGGGATGACCTTTAAAATGGCAGCCAATTACCGAAAATAATGTTCTAACTTTACTAAATAAAGTCTTCAATGTCATGCGAAAATAATGAATTTCTTTCTAATACAACTCAAACAAATATGACCGGAATTCGCAAATGGAACGTCGACAATCGAAGCTTGTATATCCTCTTCACTACCACAGATTGCGGTCCATAGATTACAGCAACTGGTTGCCAAATAACGCCAATAACCTTATTTTCTCTTATATACCATCGATTTCGGTTTTTTAGTGTTTTTTCAGTAACCACGCTTACAGTTAAGATGGTCTCTGGGATTGCCCTTTTTGCTATCTACTGATTACCATCATACAATATGTATATATATATATATATACAGGGTGGCGCAATAGAACGTGCATATTTAAAAAATAGATTAGAAAATAAATACAAAAGGTATGGTTAAAATAAATCTAAGGCATTGTAGAGTAAAAAATGGAGTTTATTTTTTTAAAATAACATCATCTAAATGGTGACCCTCTCTAAGACGGCACTCCTCTAACCGCAAACGAAAATTATTGAAAACTTTCTTCAGTAATACTGGTGTAATGGCTGCCATTTCATCACTGTAGACTTTGTGTTTGAGGTATCCCCACAAAAAAAGTCAAGAGGCGTCAAGTCTGGACTACGTGGGTGCCATGGGATATCACCTCTTTTCAAAATCAGTCTGCCAGGGAACATCTGCTTCACCACCGCCATGGAGTCATTTGATGTGTGACAGGAACCAAGTTCTGGACTTCACTATTCTTGAACTTTCAATTTCTGGAGCCAAAAATCCGTCCAACATCTCAACATAGCGTTCCGTATTAACCGTGACGTTTTGGCTCCGCGCATTTTCGAAGAAAAAAGGACCAATTATTCCTCTGCCAGAGATTGCTGCCCATACTGTCACTTTAGGACTATGCAATGGTTTCTGGTGTTTGATTTTGGGATTTTCACTGTTCCAGTAACGACAATTTTGACGGTTTACGAACCCATTTATAAGGAAATGAGCCAGAGAAAAGGATATTGTCAAAATTGTAAAATCGATTAAGCATTTCATTAGCAAATACGAGCCTTGCTATGAAGTCAGACTCTTTCAATTCTTGTGTTAATTGCAGCTTATATGGATGCAGTTTAAGATCAAATGTTAAAATTCGTTGCGTTAAGTATTATGAAACTTGTTGAAAATACACTGAAAAATAATATTATTTCAAATTTGTATTCGATCCCTATTTGTGGAAGTTTTTTTTACCTTCTTGTATCATCCATACAAACGGATTTATGGGCCTCAAAATTGGGACTCACTACAACCCCAGCGGGTAGTCTGATGTAGATACAATTTTGCACGAATTAACTTGTCTATTAGTACCTATGCTCAGAATTTGAACGACCTATTAAATAATCAGGTTTTGACCAAATAGTCTCCACTTGGGCGCAGAATTTGGACGAAATCGAATCGTGCCTACTTATAATCGTACAAAAGGCCTCGAAATACAAGCACACCACAACACGTTATTGGATGATTCGACTTTGAAGTGTGAAATTTCCCAAAAATCAGACTATGCCTTCAGGCAACTCCAGTATAAACATATCTGAGGGCAACGAAAATTGTTCATACAACAACGCTCTATTAGATGATCTTATTTGACTAAACTTAATACAACTGAATACTTTCATAATTTCCTCTTAAATCCGATATTTTGAGGAAATCAGATCATGTCTTCTTGTGTTTCCCCCAAAAGTGTATTTACAGGTATCGATTAATACAATTTCACTTTTCTTTTGCTACTCCGCCAAACTATGACAAATTTTTGACTCCCCGCCAAATAATTTTTTTGTCGAATACATTTTTAGTAGTTCGATTTCGGTTTAGACTTTACAAAAAGACGTTTATTTTACTAGTTGTATATAACGAAAAAAGAATTAAAAAATTCGTTTAAAAAATGAATTTTTTTGGGTTTAATTTTAACGAACTAAAAACTAAAGTATAAAAATAATTTTAAATAAAATTAAAATCATAACTCAGAATTCGATTTTTGTTCATCCGACGCGCCGTGTGAAGGTCCATATTATGGAACAACGTTCAACCCAATACCAAAAAAATGACGTATCGTAAACGCTCACTTATCACACTTTATACATCGAGTTAGAGATGGGTTCAGTCCATTTTTACTTGCCTAATTTTGCCCAACCAGCCTTTGAACAATAGATATCCTTACGCCAAATTTCAGCCTCTTAACTTAAACGGCACGCATTCTATTGTACTTTTAACAGTTAGTTACCAATAAATATATATTAATATGTTGTATTAGTTAACGGTCAATATATACAGGGTGTCCGTCGGTAAGATATACTACTTTGTTTTGCCGCCATTTTGGTAAACACTATTCTTGACAGTTCATATTTGGCAGTCGTGAAGTAGAGACGTGGCAAATTTATTATGGAAAAATATTCGATAAACCAACGTGTTTTGTTAGTTAAAATATTTTATCAAAATCAATCATCGATTACTGTGACGATGAAAAATTTACGTGAAATTTTTGGGAGAAACAACGTGCCAAAAAGACGCACTATTTATCGTGTAATGAATGATTTCGAAGAAAGAGGGTCTGTAGCTGATAGGGCCAAGCATGGACCACAACGCACTGCAAGATTGGCTGAAAACAAAACTGCTACTCCAGAAAGGGTTCAAAACAATCCGACGTCGTGCTGAGGAGCTTGGTTTTAAAAGAACAATTTTGGCGACAATTTTGCACAAGGATTTGCATTTGTTTCCATTTTAGATTCAGTTGACACAAGAGCTTCTTCCACAAGATAATTTACGCCGCCGTTCATATGTATGCCAATAGGATGTTACAGTTCGGTTTCCGATTTTCATGAAAACATCATAATGACTGACGAGGCACATTTTCATTTGAATGGATATGTGAATAAACAGAATTGTTGGTTCAGGCCATGGGAAGCCCTCAAATTATTCATCAGTCATGTTCGCATCCATTAAAAGTGACAGTCTGGTGTGCAATTTGGTCAGGAGGAATCATTGGATCTTAATTCTTTGGAACTGAAAACGGCGTAGCGGTAAATGTCAATGGGGAGCGATATCGTGATATGATTGAAAATTTTTTAACGCCCCAACTGCATGCTTTGGGCTTGATTAACAGGTGGTATCAACAAAACGGTGCAATACATACAGCACACAGCCAGGATTACAATGAAATTACTGCAAGACCTCTTTCCACAACAAGTTATTTTAACAAATCGTGATGTTGATTGGCCCGCCTGATTTGACTGCTCCGGACTTCTTCTTGTGGGGATATCTGGAAAGCAAGTTTTATGCAAACAAAACAGAAACGCTTGTGCAACTCAAACAAAATATTCGTAATGAAATTAATGAAATACCGCGTGAAATGTGTGAGAATGTAATGAAAAATATGCTCAAAAGGGCTCGCATTTTTTAGGCTAACAGAGGCGTACATTTATCTGATATTGTATTCTATACATAATTGCCGACATTAAATAAAACATTTATCAATATAAGATCCATTCTCTTTCAATCAAAAATTATAAACAAACGAAGTAGTATGCCTTCCCGACGGACACTCTGTATTATATTGGGGCTCAGACTAATATATCCAGTTCTTATAAAGAGAATGATAAAATGTTAGAATAAACCTGTACATTCTGTACGTAATGAGCGAACACTAACTCCTCAATGTAACATCAAAATAAAAAAAAGAATGTATATGAAAAAAATGAGGGCAGGATACGAACCTACGACCCCTGGAATCCGTATTCATCACTTGAAATTACACATCCTCGAAAACGAATATGTTGAAAATTCGTTGCGTGAGACAATTAAATAGTATAAACATTTTCCCCTACAGTACTTTTATTTCATACGTTTACCTTTATATGTAACAGCAAAATATCTGGGATTATGGTTCAAAATCAAGAAAAGTGACTGAATTTCAGGAAAATTTAATAATAACTGAAGAACATACAGACTTTAACTGCTGCAGACCCCAAGATGGTTTTCAAATGTTCCAACGTTTGGGGATTATCAGCGTAAACACGGTCTTTGACGTAGCCCCACAAAAAAAGTCTAACGGCGTCAAATCGGATGATCTTGGTGGCCAATTCACGTCATCAAAACGTGAAATAACGCTTTCTGGAAATTTCTCTTGCAATAAAGCCAAAATTGGTCGTGTTGGGTGGCTCGTGGCGCTGTCTTATTGAAACCACATATTGCCCAGTCCATAGTTTTAGATTGCAAAAAAAGTTTCATACGGCCATAGCGCTGTAAATTGGAATTCGAATTATCCTCCACACTTTCACTAACAGAAGCGATATTTTCAGTGGTGCGTAAGTTGCGTTGATGCACAGACTAGATTACATCTGTAATGCTTTCAGCCTCTTCAAATTTCTTTATAATCTTGCCAATTTTCTTGCACAGTAGGTCAATTATGATGACCATAATCACCCCTTAGTGCACAAAAAATGCCCACGTTTGAATCGCTACATTTGTAGTAAGTTTTAACTATTTTCGCGCTCTCTTCGGTTGTTAAACGATCCATATTCGTAAATGACAAACCTTTCACTCAATAAATAACACTTGTGATGACAGGTATTTAACAGTTGATTGCCTTGGCAGACCGGCGGTTTGGAAAGCACTAAATGAATAACCCTATATTTAAGACATGTATTAATGTGATTCGACACATCAATTAAATAAAATCAGGAAAGTCATTATTAGACCGATTTATTTCTTTCTATCAATTTGTACAAATTCATGAAAATAAACAAATTGAGTTATTTCCGATTAGAGAACTTGAACTCACTATCTAAATTGAACTGAGCTAACAACTGAGCTGTAGCAGACCACAAAGCAGCAGATTATGGATGTGCTTCTATAGGTGCAGTAAGGATTAGGGTAATCGGTCTGTGGGGACAATCAGAACATGGCCGTGAATCGATATTGAGAATGACAGGTGAGAAGGAAAACTGGAGGTGAGCAGCCATGATTTGGACCCAACTTTAGACCTTGCACTCGGTGTTGAACCTTTGATTTCCGAACATGATTTCTGCAGAGAAGTTACACTGTAGTTCAATGGACTAGCCATTTGCATTCATGATTCGAGAACTGCTGTTGGAATGTGGACGAGTGTGTGCAATGAATCTCAACTTAGCTCTTCCTACAGTCTAGACTATAATTGCAGTATTTTTCTAGCAGAAATTTTTATTATTTTTAAATGTCTTGAACCAGAGCCTGTGTTGAAGCCGATTGAATCCGTCACTATTTTTGTGGGCAGTTAGCGGCTTTGAAATCCGTAACTCATAGATGCAAGAGTGCACTGGTATTATTATATAGGAACAGAGGACATCCGTTGCAGGATAAAGTAAAGAGATAGAAAACAAGATTACCATTCAACTGGGCCCAAAAGGGCTCGACAGTGTGAATCAGTATAGTGGACAGATTAGTGCAATTCCTTATCTGTTGCACATATGGTTCCATGGACTGTTATGTAGAAGGCTGGAGAAATTCGGCCTGGGAATGCTATATAGCCTGTGCAATATCAAGGCAGTTCTGGACATCTGGTTAAACTTGGGCGATTGGCACAACTGATGTGAAGGTTTCACATGAGTCTTGCTGTAAAGCTTTACCCATGGTGTGCCACCACACAGGTGTTGTTTCTAATTATATGCTTTTTCTTGGTTATGTGTTCTTTCTTTCTTCAGGCGACGGCCGGCATCCCTTTGGTGTACTCACACTAATCCCGAAGGATTAGTTAGACTACCAGAGATTGGAAGTAGGTCCTTGGAAAAGCTTCCTCAGGTCCCACTCCCGCACTCAGCCAAAGTACCTTTGTAGTCACTTGGTATGAAGTGAACTACCTCCCGGGTAGGAGTTGAGGTATCTAGGAAAACCTCGGATAGATATGAACAGTGTTTTCCAAGCCAATGCCTTCCTTCACCAACGCTTGAGCAATGCAAAAGCACTGAAAACACTTGTTCGGGCAACCACAGCCAGCACGATGCTCCCACTAGGGGTCCTACACCATCGACCAGGAAGGAACAATGTTCCTTGGGCACCTGGTCACCCGTGCTGCCAGAAGAGAAGAACCCTCTGGTCTGGGTTTCGCAGACAAGCTACTCCAGTTTTACTTTATCATACCTCGCATGGAACTGGTAATCCATAATACGGCATAGATTTTCAATGTCCGAGGAGAGAATATCAACGCAGTAAAATACACCATGCTCCTATCATAGTTCATTAACCAGATCTCTCTGGTCATACAACTATATTTACGGAAAAGATAAATCTTCTGATACCTCCCGACGGCTTCTCTATGTCGCACCTGTCGCCAGGATGTGTCTTGTTTAACTATGACTCTCCCCTTTACTTGGTTTTCGAAAAACGAGTTCCAAGTTCAGTTTGATATCATATTATAGGTGAATCCCAAGACATAATTCACCTTTTCCTAGGGCGCCTGGCACAAGGCCACACTACTTTGTTTTTGTTCGCAAGCACCATACCCTTTGCCTGCTTAATTACAGAATCAGCTGGAGAGGCCTGCGTTTTAGGGGTAAGCGGTACAAAGCATCCTAAGAAACACCCGCCTACCCACGGGCGATTGGCACAGAAAACTATGTTGGAATTGAATTGAAGCATCGTCTGCCTGCTTCCAGACCTAAATAGCAGACATTGTGGTATCAGGGCTTTCTAAGCCAATTAAGGAACACTGACTACGAGAACATATGGCAATAAGGAATATATGGTGTAACCGAACATTTATTTAATTTTCCAATACCCCCTCTTCAACTAAGGAGATTGTGATGGTTACGAGTCTGCTACTTGAATGACTTCAAAGTACTCCTCGAACGAATTGTGTTGGCTCTCTGTAAATCTTCCATCTATGTTTTGTAACTCTTTTATCAAATCGATTTTTCGTATAATTCTAGATGTTTGTAATATTTTTTGCCCAAAAGAAGGCTGCTACTTGATTAATATTTTACTTACGAGTAGTAGGATATGTGAGGTGTCCTTAACCCAACTTATTGCTTACCAAGCAAGCAATTTAATAGGAAAGTCTACTCCCGACAAACGGAAATCGATCTGTGTCATATATTTTCTATAATGCTGTAAACGCTTTTTTGATAGATTGCATAATTCCACACAAATTTTTAAAAGCACAATACAGGCTAGAGACTATCGCTTTGATTTCAAAGAATACTATCATTTTAGTGGCATTTAAAAAAATATTATATACAAACATTTTTAGCCACGAGACTTTTTTAGAATAGCAAATGAATTATTTCTGGACGCATATTCTTCTATATGTAGAAAATATTTCAGATTCTAAAGCTTTAGCTTTGTAGTAAATATCCTAGTTTCAGCGATTATTTTCTTAAAGAACAGATCTAAAAATTGTTTATAACAAAAATTTAGTCTCACATTCGAAGAAAGTTTTTATAAAGAAAAAATTGTAGAATCGAAGTCTAGTTTCTTACAGAGAAAATCTTTTAATTGTAAACTATCTTCAGATTCTTTCGGATTTTAAGGTTGTTTTCTCAAAGAAGGTGTTTTGGACCTAACGCCAATTTGGATTCAGCAAGAAGAAGAAAATTTTCGTAAGAAAGACGTCTTGGATTTGAAAAATGTTGTATACAGAAGAATTTTCTGATAGTACGTATTATCAAAAATTAATTGTCGCTGCTAATTTAGATTACACTCAAATTTAATCGCGCTTAACATAACTTTTTATGGATCGACCGTGACACGATGGTTAGCACACGCGATTGTCGTTCACATGATCGCGGGTTCAATCCCGAATACGAGTACAAACACCAATAATTTCGACGTATTTGAGAAACACTTTGAATATTCGAGTAATCGATACATTTGGTAAATACTTCTCAAACTGTGTCATAATGAATCGTCGTTAGACCGTAGCTCCCATCGAGTGAATCTGAAAAATAGAATGCGTATAAGTTCATTGAATGTGAGATGCTCTCCCACGTCTCGTTCATGGTGTGCAACCATAACCATACCTCTTTAAAATTTTACACGACAATCCAGTAAGAGATTGCATACTCCATGCTATTTTTATTATTTTTAAATTTGTTGAACCAGAGCCTGTATTGGAGTCGATTGAATCCGTCACTATTTTTGTGAGCAGTTAGCGGCTGCCAAAACGACAGCCACCAGCCAATCCAATCCCACATTAGCTCGATTGAAACCCCTAAAGGCGCACTCTTTGTTACTTTATCTTTTGCCATTCTCCCAAATGAAGGCTCTCTCCTTTACTCTCTTAACAATGGCCTAAAGTGCCCAACAGTCAATAAGTCTCAGATCAGTCATACTATGAACGTTACTTAGCCAAGTTGTGTGAACGCTTAAACACAACACGGGAAACTAGTTGAGACGCGTTTTGCTTGATAGCTCTTTATGTGTTTTTGTATATTAATAAAGTGAGTTTGTGTTAAACTACTGACTCAGATTAAAACCACACTACATTTGTGAAATAATCGTCAATGAAACTTTGACAGCGTATGATACAAAACAATTAAAAATTTTAAGCCATAACGAAGCATATATAAACTCCCCCGCTCATACGGAGGTGGATATACTGCCACTTAGCGTGAACATTCCATACCGACTATGCTGTGCCAATGATTTCCGACTAAAAAACATGAGTAGTGAGTGCATCATACCTACATAAATAGTCACCAATGACAGCATGTTGTTCCTGGCCCATTCGATGTTGTCTACAATAATGATTACTTCTTGTCTCGTTCACTATTCGGGAAGTTAAAGTACTTAAAATGCAGTCAAGCATTTGCCAAACAAAACGCATACACACGGGCATACACCAAAAGCAGACGGCGAATCCCCAGCGGACCCACCAACCAAACGGACAGACCCACTCTACTCCAACACACTCTCGCACTGGGGTACACACACCTCACGTTTTGCCGTCAGACCCTGTAAAACCAGTTGAATGTGAATTACGTGAGCCGTAAAAAAACATTAATACTCAATAGGGGATATAACTGCCAGTAAATGCAAACACAAACGCAAAAAAGACGGGCCGACAACAAAATGAAATGAGAAAAAAACACAAATCAAATGTACATAATACGCTAAATGTGCTGTAATACGTGCATTACAATATATTGCAAAAAAAAAATAGAAACAGAAACAGAAACAAAGCTTCCTAACGATCAACAAAATGCCAGACAAAATGAAATGCCAGCCAAAGTACTCTCCCTTCGAGCACCGATCGTATTTTCACATTTAAGTCGTGCTAAAAAGACTGAAATTTTGGTGGAAAAAAGTGAAAACTGTAATTGAATTAAACTGTTTTTTTTATTAAAGCAAAGTTAACTATCACTTCGCTGCTGGAACGTGTAATTTACCATATAGTGTTTAAAATTAGATCAAAATGAGTTTCTTTTGTCTACGCCCAATGAAAGCGAAGGAAAGGGTCGCATAAACTTTGCTATGCCGAATACAAGAACAAAAGACTTAAGACACAAACTTGATTTTTGGCTAAGGAACAGCAAATATGGAGGAACAAACAAAACATAAAAAATTATTATTTCCTTTAATCGTATTTGTAATTTACCCAAGATTTTAACAAGTTTATTTAGATTATTGTAGTCTATACAAATTATGGGATTCTGTAGTGATTCTATGTGGGTCGAAAATTTGTTGTTTTTTTTTTTTCTTCCCAATAATGCACTACCCGAAAAACTGCCAAAATATACCACAAATTAAACCTGTTATTAACCCCTTAAGACGTGCTAGAAATTATAATAATTACAACTGAAAGTTGAAAACATGTGGAAACATTTGTTTGCGCATTTTAGTCTTTGAAATTTTGGCTAAAATTACTCTCACATAGAAAGAGTGTGGATTCTGCGATAATTATTGTAAAGAAGAAGTGTCAGTTTTATTGCCTGTTTATAAAGGATGGCGCATAAGTAACGTTAACGGCGACTATATTGAAGGCGTTCTTGTGCATCATTTGGTTTTAACTCGTGCACCAATTGCATCTTATATGGGAAAAGATGTAACATACGAGTATGTAAAATTCTTTGCAAAGACCGACTAAACATCTCTAACTGCTGAGAACGTCGCCTAGTGGAAGTTTCGGGGTTTTCCTCAATACTTGCTTGCAATCGAGCAATGAAAGAAATTTCGATATGATCTGAATAATCGAATGCTGACCTTCAAAGTAAAATTGAACAACTTTAGTTCTTTGTTCTGTGCTGAGCCTTTCCATCATAAATTTCCCAAGTATTATTTAGTTAATTCCGTAAAGGCAACAAAAAAATAGACTTAAACAAAAAATGTATTCACTGATCAAATCTTAACATTTCTTATGCCCCACTCTATATAAGGAAGTCCCCTATCCCGTTATGCTTTGTATAAGAAAAATTTGCAAATTATAAGATTAAATTCATACAGAAAAAGTTGCACATTCTAAAGCAACTTCCGCATAAACTGAAATTAAGAAGAAGAAGAAAAGAAATTAAGATTTTGCGATTGTATTCATATCATATTGAAAGTATAGCTTAGCAAGCTCAGCAAATACTTTCAAGTTCCTAAAATATTTTCATATTTATAAAATTCGGAGTCAAGAAACTTTAATTTTCATATAGAAAAGGACTTCAGCTCTTATACAGTTTCTGTACTGAAAATCTGTCAGATTTGGAGACTATTTTCAATATAAATGTCTTCGAGTACCATTGAGTGAGTCATGAATGTGAGAAGCTCTCCAACATTTCGTTTATAAAATGCAAGGGATTGTTTTTTTTAGAATGTGGTGCTATTTTTATGTGAAAAAACTTCCCAATTCTAAGACTACCTTCTTAAAATGACTCTTATATTTTTCAACAATTCTTGTTTTAATTTCGTAATCATATTTGGGCATATGCATATATCTTAATTTTACTTATCCATAAATGATTGTTCCAACTTTTGCTTTCAGGACTCCGCAATGTGCGGTTGGTTGTTCGGTTCAGTACAGTACAGTTCAGTTCAGTTATATAGAAATTCAGAAAACTTCAACAATGATCATAGATTGATAAAATTTTATAATTATTGAAGCGAGAAATGGACTAAACATATTGGAAATTGTTCTTTCTTGAGGGAAATGTATTATTTTATTATAATTTATTTTCAACAAAATTACTTTATTTTAAATTATGTACTTAAAATTTTATATAATAAAGAAATTTGTTTAAAGGCTATGTAAGAGGTGTGTTAAAAAATATGATGAATTTTAATTTTCTATTTTAAACTTCTATTTTATCTCCTTCAAAGTAGTCCCTCTCACATATAATACGCTTGTGCCAGCGTTTTTTTCCAATCTTCGATGCAGTTCTCATATTCACTTTTTGGTACGTCTTTGAGCTCTCTCAGCGATTCGGTTTATATCTCCTCAATCGTTGCAAAACGCCGTCCTTTCATGAGTCTCTTCAATCTTGGGAACAGGAAAAATCGCAGTGGGGTCAAATCTGGTGAATACGGTGGCTGAGACATGTTAACAGTGTGGTTTTTGGTCAAATAAACTCTCACACGCAAAGATATATGTATAAGTGAGCAGGTGCGTTATCATGATGCAAAAGCCATGAATTTTTTCCCTACAATTCCGAGCGTTTTTTTGATATTGCTTGACGCAAACGCCGCATAAATTCAAGGTAATACTCCTTATTTAACATACGGCCTTGTGGTAAGAACTCCTGATGGACTACGCCATGGTATCCGAAGAAAACAGTGAGCAAAACCTTGATATTTGATCGAACTTGGCGTTTTTTCTTTTTGTCTTGGCTCTCCTGGACTTGGGACGATAGGGCTTTGATTTCGACGCCATAACATTACGAGTATACTCATGATACGTCACTAGTTATAACCCTTTTAAGCAAATCTGGATCATCGTTGTTGTCTTTCAACAATTCCTGAGCGATGCTCATGTGACGTTGTTTTTGGTCAAAATTCAGCAGTTTTGGAACGAACTTCGCTGCCCCACGCTTCATGTCCTAAATTTCCGAAAAGATTGCATGGCATGAGCGAACCGATATGCCGACATCCTCAGCAACTTCTCTAATTGTGATTCGAAGATTCTCCATAACAATTTTCTTCACTTTCTCAATATTTTCATCGGTTGTTGATGTGCTGGAGTGTCCAAAGCGAGCGTCCTCATTCACATCTTCTCGACCTTCTGTGAAAAGCTTGTACCACTTGTACACAAGTTTTTGACTCAGAGTATATTTCAAATGTTTTTGAGCACTTAATTCCAATTTTTACACAAAATTTGATGCAACTTCTTTGATCCATTTTTTTCGATTGCAGAAAATCGCCGGACCCGCAAAACACTTGTCTTATTTATGCTTCTCATAAACAAACTAAACATGTTATATGGATAAAACCGTCGACATATGTATATTTGAGACGAGTGTACCAAAATAAAAAAAAACATATAATAATCGAAAGTCGAATGTACGTAGACCGCGAAATTTGAAAATTCACCTTATTTTTGAACACACCTCATACACCAAACCGAATTAGAAACAGATATTGCTACTTCCATTTAGATTAATTTTAAAGAGGGAAATATTAACTCTTTACAGCTATGTCTTCCATAACAACAAATTTATATGCCAGTGGATAATTCCAAGATTTTCACATTTTTTACTTAAGCCATAATATATAAAAACCAAAAGTGAAAATATTTTGTCCATAACATGTCCCCCAATGGGTTAAATAGCTGAATATAAGTATTTATTTGTTTCCATAATTCTATCGACGCATTGTTTCTCACAGACAATGCAAATATTCAACGAAAGCTTCGGAATTACAGCTAGCAGATCAACAGCAACAACAGAAACAAAACATTTATTACCTTCATGCTTGGACTCAGACTTAGTAAGGTAAAAACTATTCATAAAGTCAAAGACACGGACAACACGCATCTGTCTGTCTACGCTCAAAGATACAATTTATTCTCATACTATGTGTATGGAGGACCGGACCATATAGATGTTTGTATGTACTGTTGTATTTATGTACAGTAAAGTTGATTTGGAGGTAAATAACATTAAAAGCCCGGCACATTTTGAAATGTTGTTGTTGTTGTTGTTGCTGCTGCTGGTACTGGTGCTCGTGTATAATTTGTATAGCCAGCATTATAATGATGATGTGAGATTTTGACCTTGATTTGATGCCCACGACCGTCAGTCACATCATGCACACACAAAATTGGATAGAACAACTAAATGAAATGATACTTCAAACATACAACAACGACAACAACAAGAAAAACGGCAGCAATAACAATAATAACAACCGTACAACATCGTATACAAAATTGTACAAATGGATATGGAACTACATACGAGTATGCCATACCGATAACGATATTTGGAATTCCAAAATTGTATTGCTAAGCGCAACAACCACTTATCAATATGGCACAGTGGGTGAAAATGTTTACATTCCAATAAATACTATACTATGTATGTATGTATGTATATGCAGTACCCAATTTCATATATAGGGTGGCGCATAAGTAACGTTAACGGCGACTATGTTGAATGCGTTCTTGTGCATCGTTTGGTTTTAACTCGTGAACCAAATGCATCTTATATGGGAAAAGATGTAACATACGAGTGTGTAAAATTCTTTGCAAAGACCGCCTAGACATCTCTAACTGCTGAGAACGTCGCCTGGTAGAAGATTTCGGGGTTTTCCTCAATACTTGCTTGCACTCGAACAATGATCACTTCATTGCGAACTGCGCTCTTCCAGCACGCGGAAGATCATAGACATCCCCTTGTTGCCCAAACCGCTGAACCAATCGGTAAATTGTTGGATCCCAAGGAGCATTTCGAACATGAAAGAAATTTCGATATGATCTGAATAATCGAATGCCTGATTTTCAAAGTAGAATTGAACAACTTTGGTTCTTTGTTCTGTGCTAAGCCTTTCCACCATAAATTTCCCAAGTATTATTTAGTTAATTTTGTAAAGAGACGTAAAAAAGGACAAACAAAAAATGTATTCATGGATCAAATCTTAATTTAAATTATTATTTAACTTTCGGCCAATTTCAGTCACGTCGAAAGAAATGGAGAAACTCCCCAATTTGGTGCCTATGAAATCTAAATTGTGGGCGAAAAGATCAGAATGATTGTGACCAATCCGTCCAGTTGCCGTCCGCAAATTAAGGGAATATTAAAGTTTTAGAAAGGAATATTAAAAGTTTTAGTAGATTCGAGTAGACATTTCAGAAGATATGATGAAAACAATACTATAGGAATTTAAGGTCCTGAAGACTTGGGATCAGCTCTCCCAGTGTTATAAATTAAGTTTCGTGGTACGCGAATACTGGCCAAATTTGGAACTAATCAGTCGTGCGAGTTCTGAATTATATGCGAAAAAGTACATTTTATCGAATTCCGTATTTTGTATGAGAGGGGTCAATACGTGGGTAACTCTTCTAGTTTTAGTCTAAAAGTAGTTGGGTGAAAAATAATTATACTGTGCAATATTAAAAAATTTAGAAAGAAGTTAAAACATTGGAAGACCGTTCAATTAAGTACAATAAATCAACTGCACTGCACTAGACGAAAATTGTGTTTCAGCCCTCTCGTATTCTCTTTTATACGCAAATATTTCAATAATTTTATTGAAAATAAATTCATTTTGCAGTTCACGTTCATTTATAGTTACCAGATTTGTCTGGTCTTTAAGTGGATATTTATGTTTAAATGAATATTACTTACTTTATACTTCTTTTTAAATTTAATGAATTAATTTTGAATTTTATAAATTAAAAGAGTTAATTACTGAAAACATGAATTTTAAATATTATAAAAGTTAACGATTATTTAAGCAATCTAAAAACTAATCTAATATACCTATACAAACTAAATATCGATAAATAGCCGAATGAATATTGTAAATTATTGTTGAAAGCTGAATAAAATATGAAAAAATGAAAATAAAAAATCCAATATTACCAGCAAAGTTGCTGATTCAAAATCAGCCACTTTTACAGCACAACTCGCACGCAGAGCATCTCAACCTCTCGAAATAATATATTGAATTAACTCCATTCATTTGCATTTTTTCTTTCTCTCCCTCTTTTTATATATTATATACAGGGTGGGCCATAAGGGTGTTGGCGGTTTAAATATTCAATTAAAAAAAAAACTACGAAACATAAAAAAATATATTTGTATTTTTAAAAAGTAGAAGCATGGGAATTTTTAAGACTTAAAAATAATGTTGTCCAAATGGCTTCCCTCGGCTGCTTGCTTCAACTGCTGTAAATTGGTCAGATTATTCTCGTAGACTACCGATTTGAGGTAGCCCCATAGAAAATAATCGCATGGAGAGAGATCGGGGCTACGTGGGGGCCATTCAATATCCCCCCTTTTCGAAATGAGTTTTCCAGGAAAAACATTTTTCAGCAGCTCTATGGATACCCTAGCCGTATGACATGTGGCCCCATCCTGTTGAAACCACATCCCCGAGGTATTGCCTTGAAGTTCTTGCAAAGCTGGCACCAAAAAGTCTGCTAGCATGTTGCAATAATTGTTCGCTTTAACCGGCATCGCATGCCCTCTTTCGTCCTCAAAAAAGTATGGTCCAATAATACTGGTTGACGTTATCCCAGCCCATACGACAAGCTTAGGGCTGTGAAGTGGACGTTCATGCAAGCGTCGGGGATTAGTCTCGGACCAGAACCGACAATTTTGCTTGTTCACATGGCCATTAAGGTGAAAATTGGCCTCATCACTAAAAATCACGTTGTTGAAATTGTTGAACCGCTCTAGCATCAAATTGACAAAGTTAAGTCGGTTATTGGCATCATCGGGTTTTAATTCTTGGACTATCTGAATCTTATAAGCCTTCAAATGCAAATCACATTTCAAAATTCGTCGTAAAGTTGTTCTTTTGACATCCAAAGACTGACTTCAGTTTCGCTGAACTGAAACACGAACACGCTCCACAATGTCGGCTGATGTTGCAGAAACTGGGCGACCACGAACCGTAATTGGTACTGTTGAGCCGGTTGTTTCGAACATTCTGATCCATTTTCGTATCACATTGGCGCTTGGAACTTCACTTAAATCGTGTAAACCGTGTTCATGCCGATACAAACGTCGTGCAGTAATCACTGATTTATTGTTTTCGTAATACGCTCGGACACAAAATGCACGCTGCACTCCCGTGTACGGCTCCATGGTGACTAAATTCCCAGGAAGCGGCGCAGCGAACAACATATCCCCCCGTCACCCCGCGCCACGCGTTACCGAGAAATTGGAGAATTAAATCGCCAACACTCATATGGCCCACCCTGTATATTAAACCTTAAATCTAGTTATAAAATTTCTCAACTCTGAGAAATTATCAAATTATTTAATTATTTTGCCTGGCACGTAAGAATTGACTCAATTAATTAACTCCAAACCAATCCTATATACAGTCCACTATTTCTCTACTAAGTCGCAGCACAACAACACCGCCAGAGATTAAACCTGGATTAATCTCTTAGTCAAAATATTATAATTACTTCAAATAGATTAAAATTATTTAAATTAGTTTGGCTAGAAAAAAAACTGAAATTTATTTCAGTAAAAAAAAAAATCAACACCATATCAATCATAATATCTCAGTGTGACGGATTTTCTTTTGTTCCAATTGCTGTTGTTCGATGAGCTTCGCTTCCTGTGCCAATTTTCAATTTACTAGAGAATATAGAATTCAAACAAACAGACATATTCAATAAGTGACAATTAACAAAGTTGTGACGATGAAAAGCTAATTGTGGGCTTTCGATTTTGATCCATTCTCTTCCTCTTTACGAGTACATGAGAACAACCTGATCTGTACTGTTTCATTTTTTGTGGTCAATATACTTTGTATTTAAATGAAATATTGGCTATGATTGCTACACAGCTATCGAGTTATGTATGTTAATTACTATACAATTTTGCAAAAGAACATTTGTTTAATTAACCACAAATGATTACGTATTAAAGCTTGAGATCGAGATTTAAGATTTTAAGATGTAGGATGACTTCATTTGATAAGTATGTGCGTTGTTTTGTACTGTTCATTAGGTCGCAAACAAATTCAAATCACATAAAATTAAATCTGTAAGAAACGAGGGCGGGCATCTACATTTTGGAAATAATTACTTTCAATATATATACATCTAATAGCGTAGGAGGGCATTGAAATAATTCGGGATGTTATGGAATTTTATGGAGTTTTTCTCTTAATTGTGGAGAAGAGAAATTTTGTGCTAAATTGCTTAGGATACAGGAAATCAGCAACATGTTTTTACGGAATACATAATAAATATGAAAATAGTTTTGAAATGGCTAAAGTTTTCGATGTAACGCATAAATACACCTGAATTACTGTTTTGTATTCGTATTTAATTAAATATGTTGTTACAAAGCCCAAAAAAAAAAAGAATTTGGAAAGTAGATTCCTTATTCTAATACCGACCATCTCAACTTATGGCATCTTCAAATTAGCATCAAATTGTTGAAACACAATTTTATTATAATGAATTAGTCAGAATCAGTGTCCAAATATTTTCATGAATTTCAAATTTTAGTTTGTTCAAGGCAAAGCCACTATTTAACACATTTTTGTAATTTTTTCGAAAACCGGTTATTCGAATCTGTATATGGGCCTGATGAGTTGACAAATATTCTCCCAAAGGATTAAATTAATTGCGCATCCGGTTCGACAGGACCTATATGTTTGTGGGTGTGAGGTGATGACAGATATTCTCCCGAGGGATTTAGAGATGCGGGTGAAACCAAAGGTATATGGGGGTGTGTGGTGACAGATATTCTCCCGAAAGGAATTAAAGGTGAGGGGGAAAAAACGAATAGGATTAGAAGGGAGTATTACTAATTATACATTGCATTATACGAAATATTTACCTGTTTTTCTGGTGAAACAAAACACTTTGGACATTTCAATATTTTTTCTTAAGGTGCTCTTCGGGATTAGAGGCACGAGTTTATTTCACTGAGGTTAGATGAGAAGTGAGTTAAGATTAAAGTGTAATAGGCGTTGTATGCCAGAGTTGTGGAGCAATTCTCACTGCGAGCATGCGGGATTAAGCTTTGCAAGGGATATTACAAGACAGTGACAAGAGATATAACATATAAGAGAGTGACAAGAGATATTATATTACAAGTTGACGGGTGTGGAATAAAGATTCCGGTTAAAGCTCTGGCCTTTTTAGTTCGAGCATAAACAGAAGCAGAAAACCCAATTAAATCAGGCATTCGAAAATGGTGATTTTGAAAAGAATTAGCGTATGTTTTCGGTCAAAAACTCCGAAATGCGTCTTATCGGTTTCGCTTTTAAGCGCTCTAATTTACACACATATATATAGGTAAATACGATTTTTATGAGTCAAAGCGAAGGTGGGAATATATTGAAGATCATTTTGAACTTAATACATGTTTTAGCTACTTATTTTGCTTGCAGCCTTCAATAACTGCAAAAGGATCTCAACTAATATGGAGTTAATTTAAAAAAACGATGAGAAAATTTGTGGTATTGAAAATGAACCTGATAGTATCATATTCATATTATTATACTCTGATCAATAATATATATAAATATTTCGTATAGGATAGATCATAGAAAAAATCTTTTTATACAGATATTTTTGTGGAATTTCTGATGTTATTTATAAATTAAGAGATAATTTTTATATAAGAAAAAAACTTTTTATACAGAAAAGCGTGTCAAAGGCAGGTATCGTACATTAAGTATATGGAAAGATATGAAATAGACAAACAATAATTAAGTATACGAATTGGTTTCACTTAACATCTTTCTTCGAGTGTATGCAAACATAAAAAATCAAACGTAGACCCTAATAATACAATTTAAATGATTATAGTTTAATAACAACGATTTATGCGCTCATTCAAACTCTTTATTTTCAGAACATCTGTAAATCATTCTATGTTATGCAAAATCGATTTATTATTTTTGTTATTCCTTGAAATCCCGTGATTTCGTGAATTATAGAATTCTGAAATTAGTAATCCGATCTTAATAGACAATACAATTTTAGAATAACAAATGTTTGAAAAAGAGCGCAGGAATATTATTAAAAACTACATCTGTCCAAAACAGATGACTATGAATTGTCGAATTATAATTCAGATTCTGTCAATATTTGGTATTTCAAAAATTCATTTGGCAAATATATTCATCTTCATAATATATAAAAGGTAACAGTTAAGAAATCTAAAACATGAGCAATGATTTGTTTAAACTGAAAATGAAAAAGATATTTGTCATCGAAATTGGCAGATTGCTTTAAAAAATTTCAATATTATAATATGCTTTTGATTTTGTCGGTTCTTTAGTAATTTGTAGAGCTATTCTAATGGAAATTAATTAATATTTCTGGCTTGTTAACGATTTAATTTCCTGATTCTGCTACAAATATTTGAAATTTTTAAACAAATATGCATGCCTGGGAGTTTCTAGATTATTGTTCTTCGAAAATTTCTGTAGAATAGAAAATATTTGACAATTTTGTAATGAGTTTAACCTCTGGCGGTATTGTTGTGACGCAACTTAGTAGAGAAATAATGCACTGTATATGGGATTGGTTTGGAGTTAATTAATTAAGGGTCAATTCTTACGAGCGGGGCAGTAAGTTTTGGGCTAAAGAATTCGCGGTCTTAAAATCTATATATATATAAATCAATTGCTGTGCGTTAGTCTCGCTAAAGCTCGAGAACGGTTGGACTGATTTGGCTCATTTTGGTCTTAAATTATTGGTAGAGTATTCCGGAAGGTTTAAAAAGGTTTATTTAAAGTGATAGATGGCGTTAGAGATGAGATTTTTGCAATTAATTTTTTTTACCACATTAACATTGAATCAAATAATGGTAGATACAAAAGGCATTTTGAAGGCAAAACAACGTTTGCCGGGTCAGCTAGTAATTAATATAATTGAGAAATTATACAATTAAATTTAAGATTTAATATATAAAAATAGGGAGGAGAGACAAAATGCAAATGAATTAGAATTAATTTTTAATATTTAATATTTATTTCTAGAAATTGAGATGCTCACAGTGCGAGTTGTGCTGCAAAAGTGGCTGATTTTGAATCAGCAACTTTGCTAGTAATTTTGTATTTTCTATTTTCCTTTTTTTTTCATATTTTCTTCAGCTTTCAGTGATTCGCAACAATCATTGGAATGTTTATCGATAATCAGCTTCAGTCAATCAGTAAATTTCATGTTTCGAGTAATTAATTCATTTAATTTATAAAATTCAAAATCAATTCATTAAATTTAAAAGTAAGTATAAACTTGGAGGTTTATACAAATTTCTTACAGATTACGAGTATATTGTGAAGGTTATTATTTTTTCATGGCTTGTTTCCAAATTATCTTTTTTGTACGTGCACATTGAAGTTTCTGTATGATGTGTCCTTCGCAATAAGAATGAAATTCCCCCAAGGTCTATCATTTTCAGCTTTGTTTCTCAAATTTTTGTAAAACATACATTTTATTTACCTTCACATTTATTTGAAATAAATATCGCCTCATCAGCGATACGCTGACGCCAAAGTAAGATTTCTGCTACAAAAGGATAAATCCATGTTTTGCACCAAAACCTGAGAAATTTGTACAACGAAGAAATGTTAAAACTTTGGACAAACATCGTAATATGTCTGGTATAAAAACAAATTAAAAAAATATTTCCACACACATCCAAAATTCTGGCATATTTCTATTATATCCGGTCACTCATCACAGTTCAAATAGGGTACAGAGTATGTTACTTAATGGAACCCATATTTTTAGATGTACATTCGCTGTATTTTGATGTGCTTGACTACACCTACTACGTCGTTATATAGCTCAGGCAGCTCAGGGTTTAAGCGATACCGATACTCTCAATTAATGATGATTAGTCCATATATTCTTCGAAGCATATTTCCCTCGAAGACTCTCAGCGCTGGTTCATCCGCTTATATCATAATTCAGATTTCGGCGGCATATAGTATTACAGGTACAACTAATATCTGGTAGAGTTGAATTTTTGTTTGCCGGACAGGGTTTTACCATTAAATCTCTGGCTTAGTCCATGTTAATATTTGTTTGCAAGTAACACTCTTCTTTTAATCTTCAGATTGACATCATTAGTTTTATTTGCAGGAGAGCCAAATTGGATAAAATCATTTACCGCTCCAAAGTTAAGGTTGTCGACGTTCGCACAGCGTGCCAAACAAGTAGACTCTTTCTTCGTCGAAACAAATAACTTTGTTTTATCCTTATCACCATCATCCTTGCCTTATCTTTTGTAATTGGTTGTTTTTAGTAAAGATAAAGATGGGGTTTAATGTATATATCGGGTGGTTCGGAAAGTTCGTTCGTTCGTTTATGTAAAAGGCAACAATTATTTTAATCTATTATATAACCTCCTCCTTTTCTAATAACTTCTTCCCACCTCTCTGAGAGCTTTTGAGCTCCTTTTTCATAAACCTTAAGTGGTTTTTCTGAAAACAAGCGTTCAATTCGATTCTTCACTTCCTCGTCGTTATAGAAATTCAAATACTTCAAGTGGTTGCTCAGACTGCGAAATAGCTGATAGCAGGACGGAGCGAGGTCTGGGGAGTACTGTGGGTGAGGTAAAGCTTCCCACCCAAGCTCTGACAGTTTCTAGCGGGTCTGCAAGGCAGTGTGAGGCCTTGATGAGAGAGCGAGGTACCTCGACATCGAGATTGATGATGGAAGATGACGTCTCCCCGATTAATGAGCCTCTGCCGTTTTTCTTTCAATGTCGCCTTCAGTTTATCTAATTGTGCGATATAGTAGTCCGCACTAATCGTTTGATTTGTTGGGAGAAGCTGAAAAAAAGACTATTCCTTGGACATCCTACCAAATCGACAACTTTACCTTCCTGGGGTGAAGGTCCGCTTTAGAGGTGGATTGAAGGAGTTCATTTGGTTTTCCCCATGATCTTTGCCGCATTACATTGTTGTAGACTATCTATTTTTCATCTCCTGCGATGTGGTTCTTCAGAAATGGTGACTTGTTATTTCTTATCCTTAGGTTATCGCAGACGTCAATGTGGTTCAGGCGGTTGGCCTCGGTGAGAGAGTGTGAAGAACCCACACATCGAGATTGCTCTTTTATGACCCCGGGAACGGTTGAGACTGGTTATTTTGATTATTTCAGCTATTTCCCTAATTGTTGCACTGGGATTAACAATAATTAAATCTTTCACCTTCTCGGAATCAATTTCTTTTGGTCGTCCTGATCTGGGAGAAGTCGTTCGTGGAAAATCTTTTAAACCATTTCTGCCAAATTCTTTCATTTGGTTCTTTATAAACAGACTTTATTTTTCGGCTGGCTTCAGCAGCCGTTTTTCCTTTTCGGAAATAATACTGCATAATATGCCTAAAATAATCTTTCTCCCTCATTTTTTCCACCTTTTAAACCGCTATAACCACTCACGACTAGAACGAGAACACAAGTAAACAATAGTAAACCGTTTAGAGAAGGGGTGGGAGGAAGTTAAGATAGTGTTTGAAGGAACTCTACGTCATAAGAAGTGTATATGGTAAACTAACGAATTAACCGAACGAAGTTTCCAAACAACTCAATAATTCCCATAGTGATTGAAACGTTCACTTTAAGTTGAAAAGCCGTCATCTGTTGAACATGCCAGTTTTATATAGTTAATAACGGAAAATCTTATCCAGATCCGGTTGTAAAAGGAACAACTAGAATAATCTTTTAAACGGTTGCTTAATTGCTTTGAGACGTTAAACCAAATTCAATTTAACATATTTATGAATACGGGAAGGGTATAAATCAAATAGTAACAGCAAAAATATTCTTCAAACCTTCAATAAATTATTATGAATGAGATTTCAAATTTTTTGCTAAAATGGTAATCGTATAACAAGACAAAGACAAACAAGACAAATAATTTTAACAATTTTTTATAAAACAGAAAGGCATTTTTTAGATAGAATTTATCATTTTGGAAATATGGATGATTACAGAGGTCATCTTATTGGAAACGATATACATGGAGTTTTTTTTGGATAAAGTTGAGGCATTTTGAATTCACAACATTTTCTGGGAAATCTGATTTATAAATAGCAAGGCACGTTATATTTTAATTTTCGTAGGAATTCTCGGAATACCAGGAAAATCAAATGGTTTTTCTATTAACCGGCGAGAGAAAAAGTTGAAGCCAAATGTCGCCAGGATGACGGGCTTCAGTCGAGCTAACCTTATCCGTGATGAAAAACTATACAATGCTGAATAAAATTATCATTAGTGTTTAACAGTTTGATCTGTCACAAAATCCTCATTGGAAAAAGAACCTCTAAATTAATAATCCTATGTAATAAAACAATTATTTTTAAGATTAATTAATAATTAAATTTAATAATTAAATTTGTTTTATATAATTAGAAGATCTAATTTAATAATAATTTTTACAATTTTTATAAAGTATTTTTTTTTTCGTCAAAATTTAATATCCTAATCAAACATGTTTTTTGTTATATATAGGGTGGTTTTTTAAGATTTAAGTTTTTCAGGTTGGCAGCACTGTTTGGTAATAGCGTCCAAACGTCATCTGTCAAAGTGAAACGTGTACAGTATACTCTGTCATTTCATCACGGAAATGCAACGGTTGCAAATCGTTGATATTTGTTATCAAAATTCATGCTCTGTATCAAATGTGCATTGTTTGATACGACCATTTTATGATCGTCATAATCGACCTGCTGAATCAACAATTCGTGCTGTTATCTTAAAAATTTCGCACCAAATTTACTTTGTTGGACATAAAACCATCGACTCGCATGCATAGAGTGCGTACCGTAAGAAAATATTGCAGCCGTAGCGACCTGTGTTAATGACGATCGTGAAATGTCAATTCGTCGCCGTTCTCAGCGATTGGGCATGTGTTACTCAACCACGAGGCCCCAATTGGCTGAGTTGAATTTGGTTGACATGTGGTTTCATCAGGACGGTGCAACATGCCACACTGCTCGTGAAACAATGGATATGTTAAGGGATGAATTTGGGGAGCAGCTTATCTCTCGATTTGGCCCTGGGAGTTGGCCTCCAAGATCTTGCGAGTTAACGCCTCTTGATTATTTCTTGTGGAGCTATGTCAAGTCGTTTGTCTATGCGGACAAGCCGAACACTATTGAAGCCTTACAGAATAACATAACATGCGTTATTCGTGGAATACAAGCCGGAATGCTTGAAAAATTGACGAAAAATTGGACCTTCCGAATGGACATTTTGAGACGGAACCGCGGGCAACACTTACGTGAAATTGTCTTTTAAAATTAATTTATCGATTCGAATAAAAAAATTTTAAATATATGATACAACCTTGAGTGTTTTATTCCATTTAAAAAAAAAAAAAACTGCGATTAAAAAATCACCCTTTACAATTAAAAATTGTCAGAACTTTTGGATTCTCTAAAAACATTAACAAATTATCATTTAATTTTACAAGTTTTGAATGGTATTTTTGATTAGTTCGTGTAATGGAAAAAGTTCAATGAATCTAAAGCTGCAAGATTTCGGGGGATATCTAGCATAATCTGCTTTTCTGATATTTTTTTATTTAGGAATGTATTGTCATACAAAATAGAACGAGATTTCAAACTCTGGCAAAGTTTTAAAAATATTGGTACCATTATATATGTTATATGTCATTGCGAAACTTTATGTAAGCAATGAATTTCTAACAAAATGTATTTTTTATGCCGAAATACACCAAAAAGTATATTTTCAATTGGAAAAAAATTATTTTTCGCATAAATTAATCTGAATACCACGTTTCCAGAGCTTCCTTGTTCTTTAGCGTAATATTTCGTGCGGATGAATTAATTTTTGTTTAGCAAAAAATGATCTTCAATAGATACAGCTTTTGAAAACACAACATATACAAAATGAGACCTTATAAAATAATTAATTGGTTTTGAGCTCGAAGTATACCATATATATATTTGTATACTTAAAAATGGGCATTCGATTGTGACTAATAAATTGATTTTATTGTATGTAGAGATTTTATTTCCGTTTTCACCAACTAAGAAGCATAAAACAAAAACTAATGCAGTCACACACATATTGCAGAATTCACACTGTATTTAAATGCACATCTTAATAAATTTATTATGGAAATTTCAGGATAATAAGCAAATTTCCCATTTAAGAATCACCAAATTTATTATCATAGATCGAATACAACCTACGTCTCTGTCGTTATTTACTTATTATGGGTTCTGCAATTTGACAATTAAATTCCATAAAAGTATCGTAGATCATCTATTATATAATCTAATTGTTTTTCTCTGTTTTTCCTTTTTTTTTTTCTTTGCAGTACGATTCTACAACACAAACTGACACTGAGAACGAGTAAGGGAGAGAGTGAGCGCGCTTGAGTGGCACCTATGATATTGCCGGAAATATGACTTTGTAATTATTAGTTTGACAGTCTACGCATCGTCAACACAGTCATCAAAACAAAATGCCCCGCAAACTTCTCAAATTTCTCATAATCTTTGACAACACTTCGCTTCTGTACTTTCCCGGCCAGTTTTTATCTGGTCGAGTGTTGTTGGAACTGCAAGATGACACGCCAGCCCTGGGGCTGCACTTTCATGTCGTGGGCGAAGGTGTTGTACGTGCGGGATCTGCACGTCAAGAACGTGGCACTTACGATAAAGAAAACTACATAGATTTTCGTATGCGCTTACTGGGCGATGTGGATCAAGGGCCAACAGTTCTCTCACCGGGCATACACAGCTTCCCATTTAAACTGGGCCTGCCAATGGGTTTGCCATCGACGTTTTTGGGTCGTTTCGGTTGGATTCAGTACTATTGCAAGGCGGCTTTAAGAGAACCCAATGGATTGATACATAAAAATCATCAAGTATTTATTGTTATGAATCCAATTGATTTGAATATGGAGAAGCCTATATTGGCGGTGAGTATGTATAGAAAGAGATTAATACGAGTATGCATGTAAGACGAAAGACTTAAGAAACGAGCTTGAATTCTAATAACTTATGTGTCTGTGCTTACAAGGAAAAACGACAACTTGAAATTCACCTTTTGGCGATAGTAAATGTTTTTCAAAACATCACTATTATGGGAATTTATTACAACTTTCGAAATATACGGCATCTTACAATCGAGCCGGGATGACAACATGTGTATTATGGACATTAAAAATAACAACAATAAATATGTTCTTTTTCAAAAATTGCTGTAACTTGAGAATTGCATAAAATTTTGGAATAGGAATTGAACGTAAATATGTGTCAAAATATGTATAAAGATAATTACGGAAAAACTCGGTTTTGTCCTAACTCCATTTAAATCGTTTTTCCTTGTAAGCACAGATATTAAATGGAACAGATATTAATGAATTGAACATACAAAACGTTATGGAACACAAAAAATACATGACAATGTCCTAAAATTGGTAATGAATGATGGAAGTTAAGTGCCAAAATTCTAGTATTAAATTTCTTCTTACTGCACAATGAGCTGATATACATGAATCATGATTCTGTAGAATATTTTCGGATTTAGTTTCTACATTTTTTGACCATTTTCACCATCTTAAGGTTGTTAACATCAAAATATTTTCTTCAAAGTTTTCAGCATTTTGGTTTTAGAGTTATTTTGAATGCTTTCTTTTACAAAAATAGTTCGATTTATATTCATTTCAGTTTTCAAAAGAAGAACAGATTTTGCTATCCCAATTTTCTTTATTATTATTGTATTATAAAGGAACTTTTATTAAAAAATATGTATTGAATTTTGTCAAAAATACTGGTTAATTAAAAGTAAAAAGCCTATTAAAAAATATGTATTGGATTTTGTCAAAAATACAGGTTAATTAAAAGTAAAAAGCCTACTTAAAAGGGCTGTCAAAAAATGTTTGCCGGTAAATTTTGCACAATTATTCTCTATACTGAAGCGGACTTTGAGCGTGATCTTTTGTTTACAGGACTCGATTTTGTCGGTTTATCTCAAATGTGCTTTACGATTTTTACAATGATAAAAATGTAGAACAAAGAATTTGGTACTGTAAATGGATTTTCGTGTTAGGAATCGCTGAAAATATTACAGAAGACTTACGATGCATATGAGTGGTACAGTGCATTCAAAATCGGTCGAGACAGACTGAGACGGTGTAAGGTTAGCTATCAATTTCTTTAACTGAAGTTACCAATGAGAAAGTGAGGGAAAAGGCGACTGAAATAGCGACGTTTAAGTTTGAGATATGTAGACGCCTAACTTTCCGTATTTCATGAATCAATTCATACAATTTTACAAGATTTGTTTACAGTATTCAATTTTGTCGTTTCATCTCGAATGTGCTTTACAATTTATACAAGGATAAAAATGTAGAACAAAGAACTTGTACTGCAAATTTTGTACTGCAAATGGATTTTCGTGTCAAAAATCGCTGAAAATGTTACAGAAGACTTACGATGCATATGAGTGGTACAATGCATTCAAAATAGGTCGAGACAGACTGAGACGGTGTAAGGTTGGCCACCAGTTTCTTCAACTGAAGTTTACAACGATAAAGTGAAGGAAAAGGCGACTGAAATGGCGACGTTTAAGTTTGAGATATGTAGCTGCTGAAATTTCTGTATCTCACGAATCAATTCATAAAGTTTTACAAGATTGTTTGCGTATGAAACGCGTTAGCGCTCGTCTAATTCCGAAAGACTAGAATTTTCTTAAAAAATTCAATCGTGTAAAGATTGCTTTGACAAGTTGAATCCAATACCACGTTTATAAAATACATTATTAATAGTGCAGAGACATGAATTTAAGGTTTTGGCAGGCAAACCAGTCAACGAGCTTCGAAAGAGTGCTTTCCTCTTGAAACCCAAGTCAAAGTCGATCGAAAGTCAAGGAAATGTTAACAGTTTTCACTCGTTGTCGCGGTGTTATGCAATCGAAACTCCTTTTAGGAAGTCAGTCGGAAAGTAAAAAATATTTTCTGGGCGTTTTGCGGCGTTTGATAAAGCAAATTCGCCGAAAAAGGTTAGATTTGTGAAGAGAAAAGTCATGAATTTTACACCATGATAACTTGCGATCTCACAAGTCTATCATTGTCGAATTTCCGGGCAAAAACAAAACTTTGAACAACTACCTTATTCGCTTAATATAACTCCAGCTGCCTCTTTTCAAAGCACAAATTACCAGTTCTTAAAAATGTATGTGAGAATGGAGAAACAAATCTGCACTACTGAACAGCAAGAATGAAATGTTAGAGATGCAATGTGATTAGGGATTTCTATACTGTCCTTAATCTGTAGTACAGATAAGTTTTTTTAACTGTATTCGTACATAAAATTATATCAAATATGTTCGCATCTATGTTCTGAATGGGCGTCCAACCTACCGGTCCTATTGTTATAATATTTTCTCATTGTGTGTACAACGGCCAAGAAAAAAAACATAGTCTATATTAGACTTTAATTGTTAAAGACATATGGCACCGCCCATTCAATTCACACTTTTGGATGACCACCAGAAGGCTGTAGTAGACACAAAAAGTCGACGTTGTCGATGTTTTCAAATACATGAAGAAAACACAGTTTCGACTTTTCAAATATTGGATATGTAAAATATTCAAGATTTGTATAGCAAAATATATATTTAAATTTGTATTTAAAAATATAACTTAAAACAACTTTGAACCTAATGTGTAACAGAGCAATTGTTTATGAAATATACTACATGTTTAATATGCAAATCAGCACTAAAAAATTATATGAGAAAACTATTGGAAGGAACTAAGATAGCAATGTTGGTTAGGAACTTTTTAGCGACTTTCCAAACAAACGAACATTTATTTATATCTTATAGCTTGCCAAAATTTTTCGAATGCGACAGTGAAGAGAGTTTAAAGTTTTCAGTTTACGACTTTGCGTCAAATAAAATCTATTTTTAGAGTCGTTATATCTTCACCCTAAAGTGTGCAGATATGTATCGCTTGACACGCAACAAAATGTAACATTGAAAATGGACTATATTGATCCATCTCTTCTGATTCTTCCAAAATTGACAGATTTCTCGAAATTCTGTTTTTCCGGTGGACTTTCTAACTACGTCGTGCAGAAACCTATCGCACCTTATATTGCTTTATAAATCGTGCTGAAATTTGAAAAATGTCAAACGCTAACCACACCCTATCTTATACTTCCAATACAAATGACCGACTTAATTTGTGTATTATTAGCTTCATATCTTTTTTTTTTTTTTAATTCCAATAAATTCAATTTGCGCATATTAAGAATTCGATCAAATTATGTCTGCGATTAAAAAAAGATTCATTTTCCACTCTCATTCAGGAGACCCCATATAAATTGATCTGTTTATAGAAATTTTAATTTTCCTGAAATTTCTGATTAAGAACAAAAACTTATCCACTTTATGGCTTTTTAAGTTTCAGGTTTCAATAATATATACTATTATGAAAACATGTTTACAAATGATTCATTGAAAATATTATCCATAAACTTTTTCCCATCTTTCTGGCAAAGCTCGAATTCCGTCATGGCAAAACTATTCATCCTTTGAAACTATCCACGAATCTAACCATTCCTTGATGTCTTCGTTTGAGTGGAATTGCTGGTCAGACAGACCGTGAGCCACCGAGCGAAACAAGTGATAATCGGAGGGCGCAATATCTGGAGAATATGGCGGGCTTGGCCACGTGAGGCCGAGCATTGTCATGCTGAAAAATCACTTTTTCGTGCCTCCCCGTGTATTATGGGCATTTCTCGCGCAGAGTTTGGCTTAATTGACTAATTAAAGTCGATATCGATCTCCAGTGATGGTTACGCTTTGTTTCAACAGCTCGTAATAAATAACACCTACCTGGTCCCACTAAATGCAGAGCATAACCTTCGCCGCGTGAACATACGGCAGAGGCGAAAACGTAGCAGCATGACTGGGCAGCACCTATGACTTTATTTTTTCATCACTCGTTACAATACGATGAAGAAGGTCCTTCCTAGCTGCTGAAACAGTTGTTCACAGGCGAAAAAAGGCATTTCAACGTCTTTTGGCTTCAACTCATAAGAAAACCAAGTTCCTTGTTTTTGAATCATTCGCAATGCATGCAATCGCTTGGAAATGGCTTGGCGGGTAATTTCTAATACTGAACCCAGCTGCACCTGTGTTTGACACGGATCCCCATCAAGGAATGGCGTCAATGCAGTGCCTTCGAAGGTTTTTCGTCTTCCTTCACGCGAACGGTCGTCAACAAAAAAAATCACCGTCTTTAAAGCGACGGAGCCAATCTCGACACGTTGTTTCACTTTAAGCAGCATCTCCGTAAACATTTTGATCTATAAACAAGTAATCTCCATCCAGTTTCGTCACATGGCTGGTTCATTTTTTGAAATAAACCATCAACATCAGTACAGTATAGAATAGAGTGTTTATTTTCCAAATATGCAGCCAATTCCAAGCTTCTAATTCTATAGATTGTTACTTTTGTTCCAACTGCAAGATATTCGAACTCAAATCGAAATAGATCTTCTTGTCTTTTGACAGTTCTGCAACCGTTGCAAAACATTGTCGCTGTCCACGGTTTGTTCAAGTTTCTCAGGGCAGAACCAAAATAATGTAAATATGCATATTTTGATGATTCTGATATTGCATATCCTTTGTTCCAACCAAGTATTCGCCACACACAAAGCAAATATTGCTTGAATCACTAACGCACGATCTCCCTGACATGCTTAAACTCCACTATTATCAGGATTTAGAATGAATGTGGACTTCTGTCAAATTAATAATTGTGAAATTGTAGTGTCAGTATTAACTGTTTTACAGAATTGATAACTCAATTTTTATGCCAGATTCGAACGAATTCAGCGCAACCAGATTAGTTAAAAAACATGCTTCGTTTCTGCAGTCAATTTTTTTCCAAATTTGTAGACCAGTGCTATTTTTTTGTACGAGGATTAAATACTGTTTAAAAAATTGAGACTGCTAAAGTTTCGATTAGACTGCACTAGAAAGTGATTCGACAAACAGTTGTGACACCTTTTATGCAATCCAGGCTCTGTTCTAACTAAGGAAATGGACGTTGGTTATACAATTTTTAAACAATTTTTTTATTTGATTTTTATTGCTACGTACTCGTATACCAGAGTAGCAGCATAATCGCTCTCTTTCTCTCCGTAGATGAGACATAACGATATTTCAAATATGTTGAAATTAATAAGAAACATTTTCATTCATTTTTTGTCGGCCTATTTTTTGTGCTAAAATGCAATTTCTGGAAGCAAGTTCTCGATTTTTTTTTTTTTAACATTTTCCAACTTTTACTCTTGTTTCAGCAACCTTTTACCTGCGAAGTGGAACATAAAATGGGTGTCGCCTGTGTGGGTGGTGGATTGGTCAAATGCCGAGTAGCTTTAGATCGCGGTGGCTACGTGCCAGGTGAAAGCGTTGTGGTTACTGCGTTCATATCGAACAACAGTAATGTGACCATTAAACGAACGAAAGCTTCCTTAACAGAGGTAATAATTTAGTGCTTATAAGGAAAAAAACGACTTAATTTTGAATTTATAGTTTTGAGCTATTAAGCGTTTTCAAAAATAATAATAATAATAATAATTTGTTATAATTTTCGAAATATGTAAATAGAATTTTAAAAAGCGGTTGGACGACATTATGTGTCCTACGAATGTTAACAATAATAACAAAAAACATGTTCTTATTTATATCAATATTTAGAGATACTATATAATTTTTCAAAAATTTCTATTTTCAAAAATTGCTATAACTTGTCAATTACATTGAATTTTGGAATGAACATTGGATGTAAATATCCGTCAAAATACGTACGATGATAATAACGAACAAACTCGAGTTTGACCTAGCTCGACTTAAGTCGTTTTTCCTTGTGATCACAGATTTATAGAACTAAATCAATTTCAAATTATGTTTGCACTTATACCACCTTTTGATCTTCATCACCAGACTGTTGAATATTTGGCTCGCAACAAAGTGGTGCAAACTGAAAAACGTGCTCTAGCTGTCTTAGTCCGTGGTAAAATTCGACCAGGTGGTAAAGATGAATGGCAAAATGATAGCCTCTACGTGCCGCCATTGCCTCCAACCAATTTGCATGGTTGTCATTTAATAAAGATTTCCTACGATGTCTTCTTTGTCATTGAACCCAAGTCACTGGAGAAGGAAATTAAATTGCAACTGCCCATTGTATTGGGCACATATCCATTCCGTTCGGCGGCCAACGACATTTCCAATACCTGGCCCGATTCGGTGCTGAAACCCGATACACATTACCCATCGTCGCTGCCCATATTTCGCCCTTGGCTAAATGATAAGCCCGAAAATTAGTTGGACGTTATAAGATTGTATTTTTATTTCGCTTATATATATATAAAAATGTATGTATAATTTAAATGCTAACAAATCTGATATATAACACAAACTGTTGTTGTCGATAGATATAAACGCGCTAAGCAAATTCTTTTCAATGTGTGGAAAATCCTCAAATAATGAAGTAATTTAAGAAGAATTGCAAATCATGTTTTCTTTGGCTCATTTTATTGGCGAATTTTGGCAATAACAAGTCATTTGAAACGACCTCATAAATGTGAATTGAAATTGAAATTTTAATTAAGTATTCAAGGCAGCGCATGCGTGTTTATATTTGTGTTTTTATGAAAGAGAGCAAAAAAGAATAGTAGAGAAGATATTAAAACAAGTTAAGATACTCTGGCCATACTTTGTTGTGAAAAACAAAATCTGATTTATCTTAAAGATAGGTACTTATATATAAAATTCTTTTAATTTTTTTATTGTATTTTTTATTAATAAATTTATAATATTAATTAATTAAATAATTAATAAGCTGTGTATAATAAATGCTTAATTGTTATTATATTATTTCAAATACCGACTATACTGTGAGAGAGTTCACAAATTCGAAGTTCATTTCATTGTCTGTTGCTAAGCAATATGGACATTCTTAAAGGCTCTATATATTTATGTTGCCACATGAAGATTTTCAAATATTTTGATCAAAAAAAAAAACAACAAATTGTACATATAAAAATTAATCTGTATTTGCCGTCGACGGAATGTCTATGATCCATTTTGTTTCATCCGATTATAATTAAAATTCAACAAGTAATTCTTGATGTCCTGCGGAATGTTTTACACGTGATACATTTAACATATAGTAGGGCAATTTATTAAAAATCACTTGATTGATGCGTGCGTTGAGTAAAAAAGTTGGTATTAATATATCCCGAATTTGGAAACTTAAAATCCAAAGTTTAACAATTTTGGGGACGATAAATGTGCTAAAGACATTTTGAGGTATGTCGCCGTTACCAGAAAGTTTCATGTCAATCAAACAATGGCATTAACTGGCTAAAACATTCTGCAATTAATGATTTCAGATTTCGATGTGGATAACCACAACAATGCATTGCTAGCCTTAAATAATTAAGTTGATTTAAATATGGATAAATTAAAAAAAAAGCTCACAAGTAATGAACGATATACTATAATATGTACTTACAAATATCAAAAACCAGTCTAAATTGTTTTTCAGGCGCAAAATATGGCCATAAAAAGAATTGAGAAGGAAAATTTTTAGTGGGAATTAAACTATATCACATAGTCAGGGGCCTTTACGAATGTTTAGTTTCGGTTTTGTTTTTGTTATTTTATTTACAAGTATATCAGAAATTTGATTTTCATTCACATTCGAAACAAAATGTTATTTCATGTTTCTTTTCCTTTCTCACCTTTAGCGTAACCAGAATCTCATTTTTATTTAGTTTCTCTATCGAAACTTAATGAAACTGGTAGATCGAAGATACGAATACCTTTTAGAACTGAAGGTTTTCAAACGAAAGTCTTCGTAAACTGTATCAGACTCAAATTAGTTTCTAAATTTGTTTTGAATGTATGAAACATTACATGGTACAGGAAGTTTGGTAGATGTTATCGATTCCAAAATCCTGAAGTGGTGGGAGAATTACTTGGTGTTTGGAGGCAAGTTTTAGAAAGTTTGGACTTTCGTATAAAGCAAAAACATTACCTTAAAGTTTAAACAGCTGAGGAATTATTATGGATTATGGGACCTACTTCGAAGTTACCTTTTAAGAGCTTTCTGGTCAGAGTGTACGAAAAAGTTTTTTATTAGAAGCATGGTCCTGAATTATGTCACACTCTTTAGCGAGAGTATAATGCTAGGGTAGGGTTGATTAAGGTAATCTCTAACCTTTTTAGCGAGGGTAACAGACCGTCTATAGTAATAGAAATTCTGATTTCTAATGTTCTTTCTTCCTTTACAGTGAACTTTCTTGAAAATAGTACGTTTTCCACTTATGTTGCGACGAACCGGTACCACGTCCATATCACTGTCGACCGGACTGGACTGTCGATGGAAAGTTAAATTTTTACTACATATGTTATGGTCCGACACCGAGTCATGTCAAAGCCTACAAATTTGATTGTGAAAAACTAACAATTGCTATGTCATCAATTTCATCATCATCATAAATTTGTTTTTAAAAACCCTTAAAAGCACATTTTTGAAGACTTCTATTTCATATCTTTTGTTTCAAATATTATTACACTTTTTCAGTGACCATTAAAGCGCTAAATCATGTATACAAAATTATGTTTATATATATATTTACAAATTATTTAAAAAAAAATTTATTCAAAAAAAAGAAATTAATTTTTTCTAAATAATATCATTCAGAGCAAAGCCTCACTCCAATCTAAGGGATCCGACATGCATCTAGCCTCCCATTTTTTAAGAGGCCTCTAGCAGAGCTTCTTTTCAGAAAACAACGTCAGCTGCGTCCATGTACATTCATTATCTTATTTCAATTCTTATTCCTTTCTAAAGGGGCTGGCACGTATACCGTCTCGATTCTCAATTTCCGAAGACGGCGTATGTATTACAAAATTCAAGCTTCCGCTAACAAAGAAGTCATGCAAACAGGACTTTATATTCCATTATGAAGAATCAAATATGCTTTTTGCCTCGACTCTTACGGAAACCTTCTTTTTTAACAAGTAATGTATTTTTCAGTTGTTTAAAGCTGTACTACACAATAGATAATCAAATCAAATAAGTCAAATCGGCCTTAGAATTGCACTCCAGAACAAAATAAATTATAACTAAATTAAATTAGATTAGTGTCGAGTTACCACTTGGAACTCGAGAGATCATAGGGTCGAATTTCAGCAAAATTGTTCAAAATGCTAATACTAACCAAATTGTATCAAATACATCTGCTAATGAAAGTTAAATATGTATATATAAATGAAATTAAAAATATCTTTTCCAAATATTTTACTTTGTATGTTTAGACCTTCTATTAGACCACCTTTTGCCGGTTTTTCATAAGGCCTTATGCGAGAAGCGGTGATAGACTAATTATGTTCAGAAAGCTGAGTTTTTTTTTTTTTGGCGACGGCGGTTTGATGGCCAAGTTATCCGTTTGTTGGATAGTAAACAAAGCTGAGTTTTCGATGAAGCCGTAATGTAATTGGTGTTTAAAAATAGAACCTTTTATTCGCCTGCTTCTAAAATTGTCGGGAATATTACAAACGATATGAGATTAGGCCTTAAGTTTGTTTTATATGTTTTTTTTTTAATAAAAAACAGCGAAAAAGAACATGTTATGCAATAGGTGTACAAAAAAACGCACTTCAGTTGGTTAAATATTTGCCTTCATTCTTCGCTTTCTTCTTCTCGTTTTCATATTCTTTGAATATTGCCATCTTACCGCTTTTTCATGATTTCGACAAATTCTCAAATATAAACAACTTTGAACAAAAAGTTGGTTTTTAAAAATGTATGTAAAACATTACTATCAGTTAAAAGCATTCAGGGAAAACTATAAAAAAAAATCAGATTCCCCAACGTAATTTTTTTCGAAAATCAAATTTTGACTTGGAAACCTAAAATGGGAACAATTTAAAACTGTTTCCGGTTTAATTTCGATTCGATGCCGGTTCCTCTCATTCATAGTTTAATACGAGTATATGCTAACAAAAAAATTAAAAAAAAAAAATTGGTACATCACTACTCCAACTCTCTTCGAATTTGTGAACATTTCTTCGAAATACTGTAGTACAGTTTGGGGGGGGGTATGAAGATGACGACTTAAAGTGGCTATGTGTATTGTATGTATAATTGTTAATGCAATATGTAGGTTTAAAAACAAAGTACAACTTTTTGTTTTTCAAATCTCTGATTGTCAAAATTTTGTTTTTTGTTTTTGTAATTCCAACCGGAGGATTATCTTGACTGTTTTTCCATGATGACTGTACACCACTACATTAAAATCATAATGAATGAGATGATAATAATTAATACTGCTTCCTATGTAAAATGTTTGAATAAATTCGTAAATTTCCACTGTAATTCATGCACGAATTCATCAAATTGCAAGCGGATAGCTCTATGCTATGTGGCACGACGATTGGTGTTGCCTGACCTTTGAATGACACAGCCTTTAAAGGAGTTAAGGCGAACATCGATTTCACCTTCCTCCAGCTGAAACACATAGGCATGAGTTACATACAATAATCACAGTTCAAATAAATCTACTGTACCTCATCGAATGCATAAATGTCCTGATAGCAGGAATATGAAATGCACCGCCTTACACATGCTTTTCTCTTCACCCCCTCCAATGTCTCACAGGCCGCATGATGTTCACAATTCACCTCGAAATCATGATAAGTGATTTCCTTTAGATGACAAATTGAAAATATTTGTTATTAACAATTTATGTTTGTTTTGCGTGTCTATACTTGTAAATCAATTGGTGACCTACATACATTTTTACTGGTTTCTTTGTAAGCGTACTCAGGAAAATGAAATGTCGCCGCTTTGGCCAAAGGACGCCCGTCGGAGCCTTTCTCTTGTACATTTGATGATGCCGCTAATATTGATTGTACCGTTACGATTACAATTAAATGTATTAATATCAATTTATGTTTTACATTTAACATTATTGTGCAGTGTTATAATTGTGCTAATTGGACCACTTCGCCGTCCTCTAAATACTTTTGACATGTGTTGATAACGGTAATGTTGTGAATAGAATAGAGTAACTAAATGTCAAAATACGTAAAGCAAAATGGAGAGAGAGAAAGAGAGAGAGAGAGAGAGAGGGCATTGACAGAATGTAATGTTTCAATTTTAAATTGTTTATTTTGTGCTGTAAATTGGGGTTGATTAAATAAGTTTCGTGTAATGGCTGGCGATGAAACTCCATATAAAAAATCTGAAGATAAATTTTTCCACCAAATGCTGCTACGTTTTTCGCGAGGACAATTTTATTAAATGCCATTGTCAATTATTTTCCTGTTGGTTTCCAGTACTTAAAGTGCAATAACTTGTGTTTTTCCGTCGTAATATCTTCGATAAACTTTTTGTAAACTTGTGGAATTAAGTTATGAAATTAAATTGTCTTAATTCAAAGTCACATCTTTACAGGATAGATTTTGAGTTTATTTTATAGGCTGACATTATTCACTATAAATCTACAGCTCTATGCCCAGAACGAGGATATTTACCTAGAACATAAACTTAGTCAAACCCGATTATCTCAATCTTCAGAGCCAATCTTTATTCCGAAGTTGCGGACCTAATTTGCCGACTTCCCTTACAGTCTGCTGAGAAATCTGTATAACTGCATAACAAATGTACAAGATCTGAGGAGTAAACGTTGACATAACGGTAAATTCCTTGATCTATTAGACCATCTACCATATTTATCTTCTAAGGGCTTTTTTAAATGGTAGCACGCATTGTCCCAGGCTTTGTTCAAAATCGTTGAAATTCATGGAGGAAACTAAAATTGCTTCTATTTGTTGTCTCTTCTACTTGAAAAGAAAACTTCGAAAGCTGTCCAAATTTATGGAAATAATTTAAAATGCTTTCATACCCAAAACTTAAGCGCATAACCGCTCAAACTACTTTTATTTGTAACAAATGTTTGGTTTTAGTTTAGGTGTACGAAAATAACAGAAATTTAAAGAGAAAATTAAATTTCATGGTTTGTGTCCAAAATTAAGCATGCATTTCGAAAACTATACTTTATTCTCAAAAAGAGAATAAATTTGGAAAGGCAGCACAAGTTCAGCATTGCCGAAGCTTTTGCACTAACGTATTGACTCATCATCAGATAAAGAGGTTTATCAAAAATTATGTCTTCCCCATGCAAACTTGTAATTATTGAAAAAAAAACTGAAAACACCCATTATCACACAGTTAGATGGATTCCGTGTAGGCTACTGGACCTAGTTCGCCCATTTGTGGCAAATGCTATCCACAGTGTTGAGCACGGTTTTCCTAACCCAGTACGTTGTGCTGCCCCAACACCAAACAAATGAGCATGTCATAAACACAGAGTGTACGCCGACTAAAATATTTTTCTAGTGAATATATCTATTTCGCAGAATTTTTCTATAACTGTGTCCCCAATTAGTGCAATCATTCAAAAAAATTATATTCGTTCGGTACGTGTCTCTTTGTGTTGCTTTCATTTAACAAATAAATGATAAAATTATTTCTGAAAGCGGAATCAGTCCCTATGTTACATCCTGTTATTGCTGATTTAGAATCCTGCACAAATTTTTGCAACTGGTGTGGTCTGACAACTTCATTATTCCGTATGATAGTATTCAGATCATGACAACATCGTCTGTGATTTCTCATTCGATAATAACCATCCTCCTTAAACCAAACATTATTTAACTTCGTCGGATCAAAATAGTTAACAAACACTATTATCCTCCGAAAGAATCAAATATTCTTAGAATTGTATATTGTTTTATTCAACCTTAGCGTCACAATACTCAGCGTGCGAATACAATACCCTAATAGTCTAATTTTGCTAATTTAATCCGCATATGAATTTGAATTTAATCCTAGCTTAAGCGGTTCGTGACGGAATAATATGCTTAGATGGATATAGATTTGTAAATGGGTGCTCAGAAGACTATTTCTAGTTGTTACAAACGGAATGAGAAAATTGATATTCCTTCCATCCTAGAGCGGTAGCTATAAAAATCTGATGCTCACAATTTTATAACGATAATAAATGACATGTCTACGTACTTCTAATGTGCTGCCTACATTGCTGCAAATATTTTTAGTAGTTACCGAAACGATCAGTTTCACTATCTTATAACTATCTATATAATGATGAATAAAATACTTTTATTACCAACGCTCAAACCAGACTACATTCGAAAAATAGGTTTGTCAACAGTTTCAAAAGTAAACATTCTGTAAAAGAGGACATTATTCTACAAAATAGATAATAAAAGAAGGCTATATGTTTTTACAACATTGCGCCTATAAACTTAGCGGCCACTTTAATATTTTTCAAAAATTGTTTTATTCCTGAAGCGTTTCCCACATTCCACAATACGGCAACACCTTGTCCTCGTTTCAGATAGTTATCATAATCACCGTAGAGGTACGTCATATCTTTATCCTCGGACGGCTGTAATTTGACAGTTTGCGAAGCTGCCATCCTACAATTGGTTTCAAGTAAACAAACAAATGACGTCAGACTAGTGCACGTTTTTTTAATATCATTAATCCTTTATGTATGATTTATTTATTAATAATTGAAAAATTACTTATGTTTATACGCATCACCACTTTAACTGGAGAATTGGGCAAATTTTGGACTAAATTATGTTAATTGTTAAAATAAATTGTAGTTTTTTCTTTTGTTTCTACATGGACATGAAATTTAAACATGTAATAAATCCGTAGAGCGAAATTTTGTCTAGGGAAGAGGTAGAGGTGTTTATTCAACTCCTTCCACGGCAAATTTTGAATATTATGATTTATTTTCTAAATATTTTCTAGCATCTTCAACCTAAAAATAAATGGTAAATTTGAAATAAAATTAGGCATTAGATTAATTTAGTTATTATTAATATTATTTTTTTTTTATTGGAAGTAGATTTTAGAAATTACAAGCTAGAGAAATTTTGTATTTATTTCATTGCGCATTTCATGACTTTCCATGGAATACGAAATGAAGAAACACTTATGCGTGGCATACATATAATACAAATGAGGGTGGTTATGATTTTTGCAGGAATAGAACATAGACAAAGCTTTTCATTGGCAGAAATAAAATCATTTAACTATGATTAGGCCATTATTTGTATGAACATTTGTTTTCATTTCTTTTACTTGGGAAAACCCCACACTTTCTGAAAATTCCAAAAACATAACATAGACATTGTTTGGAATTTCCATCTGCTATTTCTTTGGTAAAAAAAAAAAACAAATTCCACAAGATTTCCTTCTTCCAAAGGGCACATCATTACGCTGGGAAAAAACAAATTCCCATTTTACTTCAAGGCAAAAAACAACTTTACGTTAATGACCGACTTAAGCTATTGCTAATCTCTTTCGGTAATCATTACGACAGCAATGAATTAATGTTAAAATTTGCACATTGACAGCTTTCATAGCGACATAGATTCGTCACATTTTCTATTTTTGTATGCATCAGTCTTAAAGTTAAATTTCCTCATCATATTTATTCTACCACAACACGATGGGCAGTCATATTATGTTCCTCTATATACCGCAATACTTACCAATTTAAACCAAGGAGAACTTGGTTGAAAAACAAAACTGTTCATCCAAGACATAGTCGAACGTGGAGCTATAGCATGCATGTGCAAATGATGAACACTAATGAATGGTGGCATGTGGAAACCAAACAGGGCATCTTCCGTATCAATGCCCTTAGACTGATAAAACTCTTTTAAAGCTGTCTCCATATGATTCACTAAAAGTAAGCAAGGCAAAATAAAACCGGTTTAAGCCAGAAGGTCACCAACCATCAAATTTAATTCCACTTGGTCAACTTACCCAAAGGAATATCATCTTTTGTCATGGTCTTTAGACTCTCTATGTGACGTTTGGGTACACACAAATAATGATGGGTCGACGCTGGTTTAATATCTTTAAATATCACATACTCATCGGTTTCCACTTCAATCTTCGTCGTTGGGGATTGACCAGCTATGATATCACAGAATATACAGCGGGCCATCTCGTCAAAGGCGGGTGGTGCTAACGTTATTTTGTACCCTATTACGAGTAGGACTATTACAGCAGTGAACAGTCCTATGCAAACATATTTTTTGGTTTGTTTTCGTCTCTTATTCTTCATAAAAGGTTCCCTCATTGTAATCAAGTTCTTCTTTACGGCAATGATAACAAACTTTCAGATACTTTTTAGTGCTGTACAAATAAAGAAAAGCAATGCAAAACTACTAGGCACTCTTTTCGATTAATCGGTTACTTCCTTGATTTGTTATACCAAAAGTGAAAGTTGGCCTTTTGGAGGAAAGATCTTTTTTCATTCCATTTGTAGCATTGGGAATACTCTTTATACTATATATATGACATATATGCACGGACATTCCTAGATCGTTAAAGTTTTTTACTGCGGCCAAATATATATATATATATCCGTATATCATTCTGTTCAAATATATATATACTCGTATGTCCGTATATCGTTCTGTCCGCGTGTTCGATAGGAGCTCTATAAATGTCAAACGGCTCGAGATGCAGGTCTAAAATTGGATAAGAATTTTCCAGGTGCAAGTAAAGTAAGTACAGAGAACACAAATTCCTAAAATGTATCTTTTTCCCTGGAAATATATTCAAACTTCCACTGGTCCCGTAAAAAAATAACATATTTTGCAATTTGTAATACGAAACTTTACATTAAACATTACAAACGCAACCAAGAGAGTATTAATCAGTACGGAAATTTCAGTCAGGTGAACTGACTTACATACAGAAGTATGAGGGTTGCTAGAATTTAATACAATTAATTGAGTGAAAGATATGAATCTAAGAATATAGGGGCTAAATTAGGTAATTTGTATGTGAGTTACCCTAGAGGCCGTGGTTAACCGGTTGATTTTTTTACATTTTGCGTTATAATACAAGACCATTGGCAGAAATTTGCGGGCAATCGCAAACTGCGATTTATAGTATTATAGTGGAAAATTCAAATTTCACCAATTCGATCAGAACTTAGATCAAATAAATAAATCGGCCATTTGTATGGGAGTTACCACAAGGGGCGCGGTTACCTGAAATATTTTTCTTCATCCTTACCCAGCCTTATAAATCAATGCAATCAACAAAAATCTAAATTACTACAGCCTACTAACAATATTGAATTTCTGAAACGCCGCCCTCTTTATCTATAACTATACTTTAGGAAATATTTAGCGTGAACCGACTTCAGTGTAATCGAATAAAAAACATGAATCTATGATTTTTTTTTAATCAAATCGGTAAAAGGTACCAGAAAGGGCGGGGTTCGGTCGATTTTTCCATATTTTGTCAAGCTGTTGTAACAAATACAAAAGACAATATCGTACAAAGTTAAGAGTTACAAAAAAAAATTTAATTTCGGAAAATCGGTCAATCTGTATTTACAATCCCCGGCAGCGATTTGGCAAAATACTACGCTATGTACAGTTTTAAGAAATTTCCTGAAACATTTTTGAACAAAGACGCTGGGTACTTTAAATGCTTCCTTCTGGTTGCTACATATTTGGCCATGTCAAATGATGTATATTTTCATCCTTTCAAGTGGATGATTGCATAAATGTGTTTCCTATTTCGAAAATATATCCTTATTTACTCTATAAGTTAATAGGTGTTTCAACTTTACACAAAAAGAAATATATTTACATGAGGAAATGTTCATATTTTGACTAAAGTGGGATCGTTATTAAATTTATGATACACAGACAGACATTTTACAAAATCGGAATAATAAAATGTCGAAATTTCTAAGCATAAATGATTATTGATCAGTTACAACTAGTGATTTCTTAGAAATAAATAGAAGCTTATAAGAAAAAATGGAAAATAACATAAATAAAAATAATAAAAACTTCTAAACCAAATTGAGGCATTTTTAAAACAAATCTTATAATTTGTTTATGATTGAACTGAACTTCATGTAACAATATAACTTCTAAATTTACCTGTGAAAAAATTCATTCCAATAAAAATATTTACGACGTATGAATCAATGGGAGTTTCAAACCGTTAATTAATTTAAAATATGAATAAAGTGCTAAATGAAATTTGTCTTGGTGTAGGCCATCAAAGAAGGTAGAAAACTAATTATCAAAATATATGAGTTTACTCTTTTCTAACCATACATAACTCTACAAACCTCTGACATCAATCCATTGCGAGAATGGGTGACATTTTTAAACTGACATACCCTGCAAACGAAAGATTATGCACAAATTATGAGCATCACATTTCATTTTGCTTTATATTTACATGGCAAAAAAATTTAGAAATTTGTACATATCTATTAAATTTAAAACCAATTAACAAAGAAAAGACTGGGTTGATTTATAGAGAGAATACACAAAGTTTATCAAGCAGGTTTTTTATTTTCTGCAATACGAGCATAATGGTAATTTTTTCACTCTCAAAATTTCGCTAAATTCCCGAACAAAATTCCCGGGAGGGCAGTAAATGAAACCAGATACATTTACGGAAAATTCCCACCAGAGAAATCCTATTATATATTCGCTAAGTACAAATTTAGGAAGAGTCAGTCTAAAAGGAAAAACTTGCCCCTGAAACATTTTTACCATTCATTTGTTAATTAAAAACAATATATGGTAATGGTCGGTGGACATGAAAAAAAAAATCGTGTCATCTTTCATACTTGATTAAGAAAATACTCTAATTGTGAAAGTGATTTTTGAAATATAATGCGACAAATCCGGCAATTGAGTGGAATGGAGCTCACTATATATATTATTTATAAAATTTTTTTCTACGGCCACCATATCGTCTATCACACTGTGGACCGCAATCCATGGTTGCGAAAATGCAAGTTTCGGCTCTTACAAACTTTCAATTTTGTAGAAAAGAGGAATATCCGTACAAACTGACCAGATATGTTAAAAAACCATGGAAGGGCCTATAAGTTTAACCCACAACTGAGTATTCACGCATACAGCCACGAATATTTTTCTTTTTAATTTAATTTTTATAAGAAATCGTTAAAAATTGTAAGATGCAAAAATTGATCATAGTATGGTTCAAAGGGGTTGTACGTATAGACCTAAAAAATTGCATATTTCGTTTTCAGAATACCTTTCCTAGTGAGCATCAAATATTGTTTAAGGAATCGAAGTCAAACGTAACACTTTTGCAGATTGGGAACAGTCTTTGTTTACGGATATAAGCCCGACATTCTATTATTAAAATAATATATATTAAAAAGATATTTAAAAAAAAATATTTAGTATTATTTATTAAATATCAATGTCTCCTTTCTATAGTAGGATCTGAACGATAAGATGTAAAGCTTACTGCAATGCCTAACCAACGGCTATACAATTAACCTGTCTCGAGCCAAGTGGAAATTTTTGATTTGTTAACCTACTTTTTTATGAATCGGATATTATCTCCCAGCAACAGGTATACTAGTGCAACTTTCCCGGTCGCCAGCTCCAGAAGAATGTTGGCCTGCAGAACGAAATCTTTTAAGCACCGCAAATATTACACTTAGAACCTGATAGTATCCTCCTAAATTTGAAAAATTATTTAAAAAAAAAATCGCACGATTCCTCACCTGCAGAAAATTTCGCAATATTTCTGCTCTTCACTATCTTCCACACCTTTATTTTGAATGAAGTCTTGAACAAATACTTTTATGCAACTTGAAGTTTGATTGGCGAAAATTTTCAGACTAAATTGGCACGCAACCACATACAATAAATACCCGAGTGGACTACACTTTGTACACTTTTAAGCGGTACACTCATGTATATGTATATTTATATATAATTATTGTTCTTTATATTAGTTTTTTTATTATAAATTTACATTGTATTCTTTCTTTTTTTCCTTCACAAATAATTGCTATATAATATTTATGTTTATTGTCTCTCCGTGCCGCTGGGTGGGTTCATTCACATTTCTTTATTAATATAATATTTTTGTACAATATACGAGAAGTTTCACCGTTTAACTTTAACCGACTTAAAGTGTTTACGTTGTGCATTGAGGGGTTGCGATTATGACAGTAGTTAATCGAGTAATCGGTAACAATCCACAACGTTACATACATATATAAACATTCGGTACTAGACGGAAGAACTCAAGGGCGTCCAACAATTGCCTATGGCAGCTGTAAGTAACGTCTAATGTAATTCGGCTCCAATCCCTTTAAATGTTCCTAAAAATTACGTTGATGTTGATGTGAACTAAAATTTTAGTATGTGATATACCTTTAAGTTTATGTCAAATAATTTGTTGACTTTTGCTATTATTAATTCTGGTATTGAACTCAAACGAAAATATTCAAATATTTTAAATATTCAAACGGAATGAGCAATTAGAAAATTTGACATTTCAGACAGTTTGAAGTAAACATTGTAGAACAGATGTAAGATTCTGACAATTGTTTGGATCAGCAAGCTTAACAGGCGGTACTTTCTATACCAAATTTGTTCGAATAAAAGCAATAAGATAAAAAATAAAGTTGAAAAATAAGAAATCGCAATAAAATGGGTTTCAATAGCATGAATTTTTTTCTGTTTTGTTTACATCTTCTTTTCCTTTGGTAGCCTAAACCTGGAGATGAAAATGCAAAATCGGCTTTTGTTAGTCGAAATAATTGAATATTAGAACCGTTAAAGAAGATATCGAGTAAATGTTTAAAAATTACTTTTATTATAATAAATACAATGCCATTTTAATCCATATCATTGCCATAAATTTTACGTAAAAGCGTTTTTATATGCGTGAAATTAAAATAATCAATTATATGTGTTTTTTTTTTTTGTTGTATCAAAAATTTACATAAAAAATTTTGTTAGAAAACAGCTTTTATGTGTTCAAAGACACTTTTTGTATGAATAACTGTTCTGGAAGTTGCTTTCCAAATGAAGACATTTTTTGCAAGACACATTTTATATGAAGACATTTTAAGCCTTAAAAAGTCTTAAAAACAATTTTCTTGTCAAGAAATGTCTTAGTAGACGCTTTTCATGTGAGGAAACGTCTCAGCAGACACTTTCCATATCAAGATTTGCCTTAGTAGACTCTTTCTATATGAAGAAATGACTTGGAAGACACTTTTCATATGAGGAAGTGCTTCGGAAGATACTTTGCTTATGAAAAAGTTTTTAAAATCATGAAAGACATTTCCTATCCCTATATTTAACAAAAATAATTGTCATTTGTCAAAGAAATTGGGCCAAATTCACAGAAAAAAAAACTACTTTAATTTCACATGTAAATTGCAACCACAATGGGACAATCTAGACTAAGTATAACGTCGAAAACCCGAATTTTTTGTTATTTCTAAAAATGAGATTTTTAAACTACCGATTATACATGTTCCTCTAAAATAAAACGTAACTTTACAAGTTTTTAATTTTTCAATTTGAAAAATGAAACCGTTATTAAAAAAGAGTGTAAAAATTTATAAAAAAAATAAAATGTCTCAAAAAAACATTTAATTTATAAAGTCCGTTTTAAAGTTCTTTCTTTTTTATTTTTTTACGTTTGAAATGAAAATATGCATTTAATTTTTTCCTTTTCTTTTAGAAATTAAATGCGTAGTTTAAATGTTATATACACAATTTTCAAGCAAGCGATTTAAGTTGTTATTTATGTTTAATTTTCTCTCAAAAATTGACCATATGATATAAAACGTACATAGATAAGAGTCAAGTATTTTTAACTTATATTTTTTTGTACTTCATTTCTAAGTTGACATGTAATTTTAATTATACGTAACATAATTTTAACACTTTATGAGATAACATAACCAAATTTAAATGTTGTTCTGTAAAATTTAAATTTAGTATGGCTTGCGCACTCTCTTTTGATACCTTAGCATAAGTTAGTGCGGAAAATTTTAACTAATTTAATTTTGAAAATTTGTTCCGTTTCATTTATTTCATATACTTATTCGTAAATCGTGATGGATTCAATTTTCTTTTCAAGATATACTGATTTTAGCTTTAGTTATCTGAAGAGATGGTGTTTCCAAGCGAAATATATTTTCTAGTGTACGAATCGTGCTACTGTCAACTGTCAATGGGCACCGTTATTTAAAGATGCTGATTGGTTTTTTACATAGAACTGCGCCAAAGACGTATAAGTTTCAACAGCATTTGGTTCCAGCAAGATGGAGTAACTGCACACGTAGCCAGATCGGTTATGGCAGAGCTTCAACAAAAATTCCCATACAAATTAATATCTAGAAACACCACTTTCCGTTGGCACCCAAAGTCACCTGACCTGATTGCAGCAGGCGTTTTTTATGGGATTATGTCAAGCAAGAGATATACAAAACAAAACCAAGGAATTTGACTGAATCGAAGCAATACATTAAATCAACAATTAAGGCGATGCTGCAATGAATAATGTTCTGATCAAGTGTCCATATGCGCGAATGAACGTGGAGGTCATTTACGGTCTATAATCTCGAAAAACAATTAGTTATATAAAACAAAACTGAATTTTCTATACAATAAAAAAGAGTAAATGAAATACACTGATTAAAGGAAAAGTTATTTCAATTTCTTATTGTAGCACAATTGGTACATCGCTCTGTATTTGAAACGAAGACAACTGGTGGGGCCTTTGAAAAAATCCCGATGGTCAGTGGAAGTAAAAAATCTATTGCCCGTTTTACCGTTTCGGTTTTTGATTATTTTTTTCTCCCCCTTAATTTCTCCGATATCAACCTGCGATATAGCAAAATTTCATACTTTTCCTCCCTTTATTTACTTTGCCTATCGCAAATTTTAAAAATGCCACATCTGGCAACATCAACATTAAATGCATTTTAACAACACCGTCTTAACAGTTATTTTGTTGGGTAAAGCAAATGAAAAGAATTGGTCGGAAGAAAATTGGAGCAATTCATTACAATTTTGTGAAAAATTAGCAAAATCCGAAGAATTGAGTGAAAATATTACAAGAAATATGTGAATCTTTCCATGTGATGTAAAAAAGGACACTAAATGCCAACTAAATTGGTGAAAAATAAAGACGAACTTCAATACATAACAGAGGGGCGGATTAAAGCCGCTTAGCAGATTTTGTTGATAATTAATTCTTTTGATTTTCATTGAAATTGCCGCTGCACCGACCGACTTCCCGTTGGGCGTGAAAGTCATGAATGAATTAAAAGCGCCTTCGTTGAACTCCTTGTTGGGTTCGGACAGGGGTTCTACGGACAGTTTGTTGGCCGAATCATTGCTGGATGTGGAAGAGGTGAGTTGCGGTAGCGAGCGGTGGGTGAATTTGGCGATAACATATGATTGTTGTTGTTATTTTGTTTACTTTTGTGATTTGTTTATTTGTTTTATTTTTGCATACACCAGCTAGACGATGTCGAATATTCCATACCGCCTACTGGAGCATTGCCTTCCCTGGAAACCGTCTTAAGTGAATTTGAAGCGGACTCTGACATCGGCTCTGAATTAGGCGTGCCTACACCTACTCCCACACCCTCTATTGCCGAGGAAGGCAGTGTACGTATGAGTGGTACGGGAGGAGCCGGTGGAGGAGGCAGCATTATGCGTTATTCCATGTTACAAGGAGTGTCAACACAAGTATCATCGGCCGCCGATCGTATCAATGCCGGTATGTCTTCTTCATGCGCTGTGTGCAATCATTTCTATGCAGTCGGTACATCGCACGGACACATTCTCAACTTTGATGCAAGTCAAACACTACGCTGGGCTCATCAGGACAAAAATGGCCAGGGCGCCGTCTCAACGTTGTCCTTCAATCCTGAGTGTAATCGTATTTTGGCTGGCTTCGCTCGAGGTTTGGTTCTAATGTTGGATACTCAAACGGGAGATGTTATGAGGCAATTGTTTGACGTTGTGACTCCCAACACGGGTGTATTGCACGTCAAATGGACATCGCGGCCTGCCATGGCCCTCGCTGCCGATTCTGGCGGTTCTGTGTGGTCTTTAAGCTTTACACGCAAACTTGGTGTCCGGGGTTGTTCCACACGTTGTTTATTTAGCGGTGCCAGGGGAGAAGTTTGCGCTGTGGAACCTTTATTGAGTCAAACTAACGACCATCACGATTTGGACCAATACTGCATTGTGGCCTTAGCTACTCTTTCAAAGTACTTCATAGTCACTATAAGACCCAGACTAAAAGTGATCAAATATCATTTGTTACAAGGACCACCTGACTGTTTGCCTGTGCTAGCCTGGCAAATGGTTCTTATACAAGCCGCAGACACTTCAAGATCTGTAGATCCTGTCCTAGTTGTGGGGCGAGGCAATCAGCTTTTCTTTCACCAACTCTTCATATCCCATGGACGTATCACTTTGTTGCTGTTGCGACACATATCTATGCAAACGAACATT